>JAHWXV010580718.1:0-10545 GCA_024586415.1 Phrixothrix hirtus | reverse complement strand
GCGATTCACGTAAATTTAAAAATACCTGAACAATCGCTTACAAAAAAAATGCAATTAATACCTAAAGGAAGTTTATTGAATGTTAAATACAAATTTTAGATAATGTTATACAAATTGAAAACAGAAAATGAGGTAAAATTTTCCTGAAATTATTAATCCGTTTAAATTAAAACAAAATTTAGTAAGGTTAATGTAAAAAATTAAAAATATATACATGCCAGATTAGAATTAAGTTTCAAAATTAGAAACACAGTAACTACGTAAATAAGTAGAATTTGTTGTCAATCAATAAAGAAATTTAGGCAAGCGTTAAGTGATTAAAAACTAGAGTGCTGCAAACCAAAAATAACACGTCAGAAAGGAACGCGGCTGATGGTTGCCATGGGAGATTTGGAACACCCAACGTGGGGCTATAAAAAGCAAGTTCTAAAAAATACATATCATAATTATTTGGCACGCCCAAACGTGGGGCTGTAATTTAAAAATAAAATATCATAGCAATATGTAGATGAATTCCACTTACGTCGGGAAGCGAGCTCGATAGCGTGTTCAAGTCCCGGATTGGAGATAAAAATCACATTTCATCAAAGTTAAGAAATAACGAAAAGAGTAACAAATGACCACACTATTATTAACACAATTTAATTCCCTTATTGAAAACCTATTCTTATTTTTGTAAGTATGATTTTCATAACCCTGTAGTAAAATTAGAAACAAATTAGAAACAATAATTTATTTTGTTTTAGGAATAAGTTTTATTCAAAATAACTAACCCGCAAGCTTCAACTATGAACGTAGATGAATCTATGATTGACGATCGTAGACAATCATTGTACTTTTCTCACCGAGGTTTGATTTGCAGTGCTGTACGCAAATGGGATTTGAAATTCGAAGACCAGTCGCATGCCGTGTCCTTCTTGAAACGCGTCGAAGAATTAAGAGACTGTTATGAGGTAACTGACGCATATTATTAACCGCTTTGCCAGAGCTTTTAAAGGCTAAAGTTTTAATTTGGTACCGGAACAACAAGTCACAATGGGAAACTTGGCAAGGCTGTACGTGATTTTAAAATGTTTTACGTGCCCACTAGGTACATTTTCAGACTTAAAGAGGAGTACGTAACAGCAATACAGACCTCGATACGTCGACATAGTGAAATTAATGCTAGTAGTGCGTTGGAACGTATGTACAATAATTTAAGGCCCGATTAAAAAACTTACGTGAGACATAGGGATTTCACCAGTTTATCGGAACTGATTAAAATGGGAGAAGAATACGAAACACTTGTGTCTCATACGAAAACATTCAAGGCACCTCCAAGTGTAAACTAGGCCTACATAACGGAGACTCCTCGTAAGAAGAAACAGGTCACAGCTGCAGTAGAACCCCCTAGAAACAAACCCGTTGAGAATAAGGTACAGGCAAAGCCTACAAACTCAACTGCTGCGTTCAATTGCAATGAAGTGTGCTTCCGCTGTGGCAGCCGAGGTCATCAAAGAGATTGCTGCTATATCAGACCCAAAATTGTCTGTTCTTGGTGTGGAAAACTAGGTATCATGTCCCGAAATTGCAGATGCAGGTCGTCGGGAAACGAGCAAAGCAACCGAGAGCGGTGACGTCCTCTCGGAATACTTGCGAGCAGGCCTCCACACAACACAGACCAACAGATAATTGGCAGCAATGGTTAGGCGCTATACGCCAAGAGACACAAGCTCGCAAAGAAACGTCTCAGAAATTTTCTACGCCTTTGGCAACAATAGGCATCCGTTTAAACCAGAAATCCGGCAATGAAAATGCTAAAGATGCAGTTTCAGCCAATCCTGGCATCGGGGACGCAAAACTTTGTCCAAATACAGCAGAGGAGCTGTAAAACAACAGTACAATAATAAAAAGTGAAAATCACAAGATCATAATTTTTGAAAAAAATGCTCCTTGCGTGGCAAAACATACTTACCGTGATCCAATTAAAGAAAACGAAATTTTGAAAGAAAGGCTTTTCCCACTTTGAATGCCACCATCGCCAAATTAATCCGTCCATCGAGCTCCGCACCAGACGTTTTCAAAGATTTGTCATCAAAATTTTTCCAAAAATTTCCGTCACAAAAATTGTGCATTTTGGCACAAGAGGACCTCTTAGTCCTACAGTCAATTGTTGCTCCGCCACAAAAGTCCATAGTTTTGACAACGCCACCCCCAATTATTCCGGTATCAAAAATTTTCGGTCTCGATAAGTCAGCTGAGGTTAAATTTAAATCAATTCGGTCATTAAAACCAGAGAAGTCACTTATCGAGCTTCAATCTTCACCCGCATAATCCGCCCCCCTTTTCATGAAACCGCCGCCGGAACCTGATACAATTTTGCCGTCATTCTGGAACAATCCAAAAGGTTCCTTATAATTAAGATAGATTATGTAATCTCAAATGATTCATTGCGGTAACCGATACCTGTCAATTAAATTCACGGTTATCAATGAGTCATGGCATTGCAATTTATTACATCATTATTATGACTAATTTTATTCTAAATTTTTTCCTTACTGTTCTGGAATTTATCCGTTCTATATAAATAGCAAATTAAATTCCCTTAATTTTAGTTTTAATTAGAATCTTGTCCTGTTAGCTACTGTTATACATAGATAGAAATATAAACGCATATTGTTAGTGTATTATGAAAGAAATATTTAAATAAATAAGTGTAAATAAATAATTTTAATATTAGTGAAACTAAATAAAGATTTTAAAATAATAACTAGTTTCGTTACAATACCTATAATAAGTCGTTGAATAAATTTCTATTTTTCTTTTTCTATGTAATACCGGTTACTCAGCTGTAAAAGCGACTCGAACCTCTCTTCGATTACGAACGACACTCAAATTCATGAAAACTTAAGGATGGCTTTGTAAGAATAAAGTTTTAAATCAGAACAGACGATCACAAAGATCTAACATGGGATCTTCCGTAATATTTACTGCTGTTCTTCCTTAAAATCTAACTCCACAGTAGCGAGAAATAAAAAGAAACAAAACTAATGTTATTTCGAAACCCTCTTGTGAAGGTAGCCTTTCGAATGGGGCCCCTCGCTAGTCGAGATTCAGAAATAAAAACGGGAAGAGGAAAGGATGGGTTTGGAAGAACAACTTTAAAAATAAAAGCAAATGACCTTAAGGTTCTTTAACGTAATCTCTGAAATATTAGCCATAACCTTAACAACAACATCATAAATCTAGACTTAATAGTGGCAGGCAAAAACGGAGAAATATTCATGTTATTGAAATTTCCCCGTTCACTGCTACACAGGTAAATGAGACTGCTCTTCAGTCAAGAAGAAGAGGTAAAAACAGGGAGATTCGTAGTCAGTTATAGTCAAAGAATACGTTACCATTGAGTAAGCCTGAACTCTTCTAAATACTAGATACAATACTAATCACTATACCGCCCTAAACTCTTGACTAGTTGCTGTAGGAACGAAAAAGAAGAAACATTGACGTTATTTTAATTACCCTGCATGAGAGAATGCTGCTGTTGGAATAACTGACAGCTTTCCACACAAAGACGGGACCTAAATATAGGGAGAAATAAGGATAGGTTTGGAAAAATGGGGTTAAAACGTTAAGCAGACGACATTGAGGTTCGAACCTGGGGTTTCCCGAATATTTGCTGTTACATTAACCCTTACACTATCTGAAACCTTGATTCGGTAGCAAATAGCAAGAAAAGTAAGAAACATTGGTGATATTTTAACTACCCTGTACCAGTGCAGGCTGTTGGAATAACTGACGTTAGAGATTGGAGTACATACCCTCAAGGATCTCCCGAATGCTAGTCACAACATTAATCGATACACTACCATTGTCACGTGTTCCCAAAAATTATTATTTACATAATGATATTCTAAACTTATATATATATATATATATAAATTTTAGATACATGTAAATAATCAAAAAGATGAAAATTGGTAACAGGTCATTTATATATTTATAGAATAAGTAAAATTGATTAATAAACATAAAATATAAAAACCTTTTTAATAATAAATGAAGTAATACATTATTATAAGATATCAATTTAAAATATATAATTAAAATGTTAAGGATGAAGATATTTAATTAATAGTTAATACCATTAGGACCGACCATCTAGTATTTAAGAATAAGATGAATTGTTAATGTTAAAAAGAAAACTGTAATACTTAATTAAGATTGTAAACAAATCATATATGAAAACATAACCCCACACATATATGGCATACAAATTCACATAATACATTTAATTAAAAAGTTATTATATTATACCAACCAATTTTTGAGATGGATAAATTTTACATTTAATTAAATTATCACATTACTTGTAATTGTAATTGTAATTTTACAGATATGAATTTAGTATATAAACTGCAATTATAAGCAGGATAATTTAGAACAACTTTTGTTCTCATACAAGCCTTGCCTTTATAATTTTCCTTCCGATCCATAAACGTTTTGTCATCACTCATTAAGAAGTGCTGTCAGAGAATAGGCTTACGAACGTTTTTCTAAGCCGACATCTATGCAGAATCTTCTAGACCTAGTGTGATCCTTCGAATTACGATAAGGCTTTCCCCCCCCCCCATTCGAGTTTTGCTATAAACAATGGGATATGAAAGTTTTTCAATCGCCATTAGTTATTACCAGAACAATCGGCAAAGTTGATGTGTGTTTACTATTGAACGTTTTTCATTTTAAACATGCATACATAATTGGACCCTTGGAAATAGCATTATGAAAAGGTTTTTGAACGTTTTTCAATTCCTTCTTGCACGCTACGACATAGAATTAGCTACTTACTTCAAGAATATTAATTTAAATTACCTAGTGCTAATCCCCATATATCCTTAATGCCAACCAATATAAATTGCATGACACACACCATCAAAATACACATAATAGTACACTGGGTTTTCATGTCAAAGTATTGTACATAGCTGTAAATATATGTATAAAATTGCATGTTTGTTTATTTAACCTAGAATTTTCCTGGTTATACAGATAGAAATAAAACATATAGAATTAGTAGTATACACAGCTACACTCGAAAGTAGCTATACAATGCCATTGAATATTTGCCCTCTTATTAATAACGAGCACGTTCGAATCCACCCATAAACCTTCGACTGAAAATAAGCTAGCTGAAGGCCAATTGGACTAGAAATTAGTTCAACGCAAACTTATCTTATGCCGACCTTAAGTCATAAAGGATAGAGCATTGAGGTAATATATAGAGAGATGACATGTTAACTATTTATGCTAGCAGAAAATGACACCAGTAGGTGTGGCTTCGAATACTAACAATATGGAGTTTTTAACACAGCCACATTCAGGAGAATTTAATTGAAAATTATGATAAACATTTGTGTATGAAGTAAGTTCTTACTTTAGTTAATAGATGTTAATTTTATTTACAAATTTTATCCATAACTATTGTTGTACAAAATTTTTAGGAAATTACAAAATTGTAAACCAAACAATAAAATCATAAAATTAAAAAAGCAAATTTTTCGAATACTCGCATATAAAAATTTTCATAATAAACCATGGTAAATTTCTATAAAATAATTTCAACTAATTTTCAACAGTTATTGGCGTTTAAGTAATACCAAAAATGAGGGAAATACCATAAAAACGCCAAGCACTCCCAAAGCAACGCTTTATACATCTAAACGGTCGTAGTGAATGAAAGAAATCGCGTTCGTATCAAGCTCAATACTATAATAATTAAAAGTATCAAAAAAACAGAGTTTATAGTAACTGTTTGAACTATGGCAACAATTTCCAAGAAATGAGTTCCAGAAGAAGTTAAACAAATTAAAAATAAATAAAATGGTGGCTAACTTAATGAAACTTATAGTTTACCTAATCTAGTGGAAAAAAATTCGTTGACATCAAGGACTTTCGCTTGAAAGACAAGTCAAGGTCATAGTCCCATTTAATAACACCTTAAATAAATTGCACTACATAAAGTCACGGTGAGAATTAAACATGCGACAAATTAAAGACATTTCAATAATCGTATTTAGTTCAAAGTTATATTAATCAGAGAACTAATCTGATATTTAGAATTTTAAATAGTCAGGTAAAGAATCAATTTTTGTCCTTAGAAATACATATTTCAAAACTTGTTAAACCCCAAATACCTTTATTTTTCACTTGCGTATCACTATACTATTAGTTAAACTAACAGCACTTTGCGTAACAAACTTTATATTTTAATTACTCATTAGTTTGTTTATAATATTTTTGTGAATCAATAGTAATTTGCAATCATAATTGAAGTAATAATTATTTCATGTTTCTCTTTGAATTTTTCAGAATTTATTACAAATAAGTAACTGTATTTACATTTAGTTAAACAAAGAACTTAGGCCAAACAAAGTATGTAGTCCTAGAAAGCGGTAGATAAATGAAGTTGATGTTGTCCTAAAAATAAGAGGACGCGTTCTTCTCTACAAATTTTGTCATCGCCCGACGATCGAATTATTAATCGTTATCAACCTAATAAGGGACTGCAAAAATATTGTTTTAACGTAGTGATAAACCTAGGGATTATTATCAGGTACGAATATAGAATATTATCGGTTACTACCAACACATCAAAATATTCGGTTAGTCTAATTGCTGCTAAGTTATTTACAATAAATAAGACAAAATGCCAGGGAACAAAGAAGTGCAACAAAGAAGATATGGCCAAAGCGCTAGCGTTCCACGGTCAAAACGGATGTTAATGTCCAAATTACAATCAAAATTGACGTATCTGTCCTAGCGTAAGAGATAGTGGGTCAACCAAAAAGACACCGTGACCGGTACTTGTAGAGGTAGGTCAAATAAACTGCTAAAAAAAGATTGGGAAGTGGGAGTCGCCAGATCGGACACGCACTTAGTACCTAAAGGGCTACGAAGCAGACAGAAAAACCCATGAGCTTGAATAAACATCGAAGTAGTGGTGACTATGTTCTCTAAAATTGAAGGTAAAAACTGAATCAGTTAATGTAAATTTTGCTTCTATATATTGAAATATTTGAAGAATAGAAAAATAAAATCCTAATAAAATTGTAATTGAACAAGGGCCATCCTAAGCTAACTCACGGACACTTACGAGGCCTACTTAAAGGTTGCCATGGCACAGGAACAGTTGATATTACAACATATTATAATCACCTAAATTTTAACTATATGTTCCATTTGAATAAGCAAGCCTTTTTAAATTTATTCATAAAAATTAATTTAATCCCTATTTTAGCTCACTATGTATATATGTATTTAAAAACGTACATTTAACTATTTCTATCATAAGTATAACGGAATTTTATCCCACCAAAAGGGCGCCTACTAAATGCGCATATACTATTTAATTCAACCACCTGAATTACTTCTTTAGATCCCGCTCAATGTCAACATCGATAACTCGTTCGCATCTTGACAAACTAATCTATTCTATTCTAGGATCAAACAATCTTCATACTAAATAATTCATCAATGATCAGTAGTTAAAATAATTGTGAAACTGCATCAAATCTTACCTACACTATACTATCTTATTCTCCTTAATTTCGATCTTCCTAACTTAGCAGTGCCGCAAACTAAATTCAAGTAAATGACAACTTCCATCAGCGCTTGCGCTACCAGGTAGTCTAAGCCGAGTGTAAAATATTTGTTACCTTAACTGATGACAAATAAAATTTTTATAATTCAAAACTAAATTACAGTCCACTATTCTAGCGCTACTCAGCGCAAAGTCTACTTGTCAGTCAACCAGGTTAGAATTACACTTTTATTGTGCGCACGGACATTGTAGTTGCGAGCCTGCACTACTCCGCGTCAGTTGGCGTAGTGCCGTTGTCCTGTGAAAACCGGACGTATTATTCTTTCTTTATGCTTGCAAATGTGTTTTGCGATTTTTGCTATGCCTAAGCATAAAAACAAGGAGTGTATGTGAAGTTTTGTTTCCCGTTAGAAAAATGCGCTGCTGGATCATAGTTATGTTGAAAGAAGAATTTATACGACATGCTGGGATCGTCGGCGGACGATTGAAGGGATTTCTAAATTCACGTCCACGCTGTGGAGTTCATGCCCGAGGATTTTTATTGAGTATTTGAACATGAAATGCATGTTCGCAAAATGTATGCCTCGGGCACTCACTGACGATCAAAATAACAATCGCGTCATTATGCGTCGTGATATGAATCATTAGTAGCAAAATAACGACAACGATGACCATCAGCTTTGTTGACATTAACCTATTGAGTTTACAGAGAGAAAAGAATTTATATTTATTGTGTCAGGTTTGCTTAGCCGTGAGGGCTGGGTTGTGGGTAACGGCAGTGCCTACGGTGCGGCTAAGGGTCTTCTTATTAAGATCCTGTAATTATTTGTTCGGCGGTTTAAGGCGTTGATCACTCTGACTGCGACGTCATTTAAGCTAATAACCTCTGGCTATATTTCAGGTGTGGTGATAACTTTCGTTGTATTGAAATTATACATCGAATTTCCTCATTACTAAAATAATAAGATTTAACCTTCAACTTGATATACAGGTTATGTTTTAAATCAAATTACGGTACTGCTAAATTTAAATTGGCAAGACAAATTAGTTGATAATTGTATTAAACTGCAGACCGGCTTTATAATTGATTTACGGCGTCTCTCGTGGAGCGATAGTGGTCTGCCACCGTGACGGTCGTTGTCTATGATTGGGTCTGAACATTTAATTCGACCTAGTATTCGTTACCCTAGCAACTTCAGACGGGAGTGGCGATGTATCAATATTCTGAGGGCTCGCTATTCACGAAACATAAACATAGGATAGAGAGGCGCCCGCTCTAGAAGCAGCATAGTCAAGTATGACACAGCATCGGTCAGGTGGGCGACTTGTTGCACATGCTATCCTCATTACACAGTCAACACAGGATATAAATGCGTTTCGATATCAGGCGTCGTATTTTGCTCGCTGCACAATCACAGTCGGTATTCGGGACGGCCGGACGGGTCCGTTATCCTCGTTATCCTCGTTATACGATCAAAAATATACAGAGGTGCCACGGCGCTTGGCGTCGTAATTGGCCCACTGCATAAGAAATACAGTCATGTACGGCGTAACGTCGGTTATGTAGTCGTTTTGCTGCGCACGTTATCCTCGTTACACTGTCAACATAGGGCGTCGTACCAATCGATTTTAATAATTTTCAGACCGAAAAGATTATCGTTACAAAACTGAAGCAGCAATTAGCTTTAGAAGATTGCTGTAACTTCTAAACTACGGTCCTGGACCTTTTCTCCGACTTTTTAGAGCTGACCTGCAGTATACAAGTTCCAGTGTTTGTATTAAGTCCCAACATCTACTACGATCAAGAAGGGGCTAAATCGAACAGTCATTACAAATTTGATCTTAGTTTGAAACCTATCTACGGTAGCTAGCGTTTGCTTTTATTTGTATCGGCGATACCAGAGGGCGCTTGAATGTACTTTCGTTGTAATATTTACGGAACGTAACGGTTTATATTTAATATGTCAAAATGGCGACGCTTGTTTGGATTGTTGTGATTCTGCTAATTATACAGTTTTTTACCGGTTTTCGGTGCATTAGGTAAATGAAATTTAATGAAGGTTTAATTGTTCCTTACTCGGTGGTTGTTTAGGCAAAGGAAGAAGCGACTAACCGACCTAGGGGGTGGATGGCCAACATGTATTTCTAAAAGAATCCAAGTTATGACTGGACTTTTCAGAACGGAAAGGAATAAAGCGCAGTGTTTTTCAACAATGCAGTAAGTTACGGAACTTTTAACCTTTTTGTTATCAAATGGTTCAAAATTGTTTATTCAAGATGCACGTCAAACAAACCTCGTGATTTTTCTAGTTTTACGTATTTGGCAAAAGAGCGTTATTTTCTATTTAATTTAGAAAATTACGGCCTATATGTGCACTTCGTTCGGATTACGTATATTTATATTCGCAAAGAATACCCAGATTTTCTAAATTCGTGAATTTTAATGTCGGTATGATAACGGTAAAACACCACGCTATTTAGGGATGGTTTACGGTACTCGGTTCTTTAAGAGCGACCTAGACTTTATGAAGCAAGTGTCTACTCTGGTTCTAAATGGCTTAATGTGCTCGCTTTTATAGTGAAATTGTTATCAGCGAACACAATTAAAAGCAAACTTTTCCGGCTTACGGAGCTCATCTGATTAACAATGATTACACCATCAGATGCGCTATTTTCACCTAGTAAGATTAATAACTCTTGTACAAAACTAATTACTAATAAGTCATTAATAGTTAAACTACTCGGATTACATCGTTCTTAAATTTATACGATATTGACACAATAAATACGGACTTAAAACTAAATATCTCGATCTTGAATTAATTACGCTACAGTGATTATTTTAATTACAAACTATGAAATTTTCCTTAAAAATTGTACAATGCATGTATAATCTAATCTGCACGCGTTCATTCCTATGTTTTGCTTATAAGGTCAAGTTCCTTGGCCTATTTAACTACATTTTA
>JAHWXV010580439.1:0-10111 GCA_024586415.1 Phrixothrix hirtus | reverse complement strand
GACCATGTAGAATTTTCTACTGTCACACATCAAAACCACTTGTAATTCATATTTATCAGATTTAGAGGATATGTATACACGAAATGGACAACGACGTCTAAACCCAAGCAATTGTTCATCTATCGTGCAATAAGCATATGGCGTATAGCACTCGGTACATTTTGTGATAAAGATATTCCACAACTGCCGTATAGGTGACAATTTATCCTCAGGATTTCTTTGAGTTCTATTATCAAATCGAGTGCAGTTGCGTAACAATTTAAAACGGGATTCGCTCATTATGCACGGATAAATGTTTGTGCTTTGTTCTGAAAACATTTCACTAATACAAAGATGAAAATGTTTTCGTGCACCTGATATATGGAAAAGTCCTGTTATAGCCAAGATTTATTTTGAATCAGTGTCCTTAACATATCCAGCACCTGTATATTTATCTCTTTGTTTGCATATTTCTAAGTTTGTGTGTACTGCAATAATATCAATCATTGAGTCATCAAACAGGGTTTGCCATGCACCTTTCTCAGTGGAAATATTTTTAACATTACCTTTTATTTCTGGAAATTGTATCACAATATTTCGCGCAGCTGTCTTTGTTTTAGGCGTTTCTTTTGGGCTCCACTTAAAACCATTCTTACCAATAACTGATGATTTACACTGCTCGTCAATATCACTTTCGCCTGAAACTTCACCCAATGAAACTACACTACCGTGATCGGATACAGCTTCTACTGTATCTTCACAATCACTAACTTTATGTTCATCGTATGTGTCATTTTCATCTAACCGCTGACTAACTGTATCAGTTAAATCCGGATTTACGCATTTCATTGCATTTCTCCGCGATATTCTCTAAAATAAAAATAAAGCTTAACAGAATTTTAGAATCATAAGTGAATATAGGGGTATTTAGATACTCCAAGTTACCTGTTTTTTGGAAATTTAAAATGATATTTATAGGACAGCAGTTGGAATATGTAAAACATAACCTAACGTAAGAATACCTAAAATTCCAGTTCCGTCACCTGTAACATAACAAAAACGTCAGCGAATCAAATTTCCTATGGAGTAATTGAATATCCCTGTATTCTTTCCAGAATTAATAAAGGCATGCCGTTAGCAGAGCATTCAACTCTTTGCGACATCAATCCTATAGGAGTAGAACTATATTGGTCATGAACCCAATTAATATTTGGTAAATTAAAGTAGCCAAATAAAAAATATTCATTAATAATATATATATATACAGTGAGAGAAACAATGTTTGTCCGAACGATACTTCTTTCCTCTTGTGTTATCAAAACTTCGATCCAGTCTGATATTAGCTCCTTTAGTAAATTGACAATTGTTTGACATTTGAGTGCGTTAGTAGATTTGTATTGGTTAATAAAACAAAATTAGGTTACGTTTTTGATAATTTATCCGACTTCATTATTGACAAAAACAAATTATAGTACATTAGATGTAAGTATTGGTATGACCAGCAGTGGAAAATAGTTTTTTTTTTTGACAACCATTGTTGCTCTCACTATATATATTGAAGCTTTCAAAAAACGTATCGAGCCATCCTTCCACATAACGATAACGAAATCGTCAAAATGGAAATGTTCCATATAATTAATAATAACGTTTATTGTAAATAAGCAAATGTAATTGAAACTCTGTGGTTTTAAATCTTGGTCTTTAAATTTTGTTAGTTACCCGGTAAAGTAGTAATAGTAATAGTAATTTAAATATGTAATACAAACATATTATCTAAATATAAAATGAAAGATTCATAATAAAGTAGATGCATACATTAACACGGCACTGCGGAGGCCTAACCATGCCCATTAATAGAAGATCGCATAAAATAAAACACTTTTTTTGGAAAAATATTGAAAATGTTGACTTTTGAGAATTACCAGAAAATTTATATACAAATGAACTATGTCTAGACAAAAACCAATTTCTACTACGTATCAGAGTAAATATAGTGTCGTTGAACGACATCAAATTACTGCAGCTTTATTTGTTTAGAACATACACAACATTTGATATTTATTTAAACACGCTCAATTATACTAACAAGCACATTTAAACTTTCATAATCTGCTTTTCGGGACATTTTAATTTTAAAAAGTCGTTAAAATAGTAAACTTTTTTTCATTATCATAATGCATTCTTATATTATAATGTGCAGGATTTTAAATTTCGCTGAATGTAAGTTTCATAAACACAAAATCATTTGTTCCGTGCGTTATCTTTGAAAATCAAAAAATATTTTCCTTAACCTTTCTAAACTTGCAATATGAGATAAGACTAGTATAACGGGAAGTGAATCACTTACCTTTCTAAAGGTAACGCTATGTTGCTCTAGCATTCCCAGCCGTTTCGACATAAAGTAAAACAATACTTGTAATTTCAATTTTAGTTATTCTCTTCATTGTTTACAAACAGGATGTTAAACTTAAAACTAAATCTAATTACGTTAATAAACACGCAAATGTAAAAATTATAACAGTTTGGTAATTAAAAACGTAAGGTGCTATTGTTCAAAAGCGTATGATAGAACACAAAATTCCTGATAATATAATTTCACATACGTCAATAGGTGAATGCGAAGCTACAAATGAAATTAATATCCCTGAGTTTACTGTTTTAGAATGATCTAACAACTGCTGCATGTATTTATAGCTAATTCCCTTAAAAGCGTATTCAGAAAAAACATTAATTTACCGTAGTTTTGTGGTTAATTGTGACAATTGACAAATTATGTGTGTAAACCGCAAATTTGATATATTTAGTTATAATACTACTTTTTTGGTTGTATATTTTAAAAAGCGCATGCACTGAGGGAGTTATGTAGAAGATAACTCCCTGAAAGCGATCAATTCATCGTGAATGCCTTTAGTCCAAGTGATATACGAGGACTGCCCCAAAACTATCCGACCTTCTTTCATATCTTCGCGCCTGACAATTACAGTACCCTCTGCTGGGTACGAGTATTAACGGCAAAATTTTACGAACTCTCTCGATTCTGCAGTGTTCGTCTGAACACCTTAGTTCACGTGTAGCATGCGTTTGTTTACAAAGCGTTGTTTACGTTAGTCGCATTTTGCTATTGAAGAAATGACAGAAAGGTCGGAGCAACGAATTTTCATCAATTTTTGCGTAGAACTCGAAAAGAGTTGTATGGAGACAATCGTAATGATGAAGACGGCATTTGGGGATGAGTGTATGAGTAAATTACAAATAAAAGAGTGGTATAATCGGTTCAAAGATAGCTGCACATTTGTTGATAGCAATCCACGTTCTGGGTGGCACTCAACGATAAGAACACCGGCTAATATCGAAGGTGTGCGACTTGCGATCAACGAAGACTGTCAATTGACAATACGAAAACTAAAATGTGATCTTGGAATACCGAAAAGTTTTGCTTGGAAGATGTTAACTGAAAATTTCCAAATGATTCGTATTTGTGTAAAATGCATTCCTAAATTGCTAACGATGGAGCAGAAAAACCTTCGCATTGAAGTCGTACAGCTCCGTCATCCTCCATACAGTCCTAATGTAGCTCCTTGCGAATTTTGGCTGTTTCCGTGATTAAAACTGCCGCTCAAAGGACATCTAATCGACGATAAATGAACTACTTCGCAGGATGCCACCAGCCCAATGATGCAATATGACACCAGCTGGGATATATGAAGGAAGATCGGATAGTTTTGGGACAGTCCTCGTATGTTACTCGATGGGCATTATCATCCAGTAACTCCAGTGATGCCCAAAATATTTTGTTTTTCACTTCGTTATTATTTACAATCGGAACATGTCATTACAAAAATAACTCCCTTCTCCTTCGACCTGTACCAAATTTATATTTAACATGTTCAGTATTTGTGTACCATGCAACACAATGAACAACTTGGAGATAAAGAAATGAGTTGTACCATTTATTGTGTAACTCTCTATTGAAGTCTTTATAAAAACAACAGGAAATAGCCAACTCCTATTGTAAATTATATCAACAAATGTTGACCAAATTATACAAGTATAGCATCTAAATGTATTTTGCTACTTAACTATCTTCTATTGAAAGCGGCTTATTAATGCGTTATTCCAAATACATGTTACGCAACCCTTATAGATACAATTCATACTTTGTATAGAATGTGGGCATACGCAGTTTCCTTATTCAGCGGTTGTAATGCGGTGTTACATTGTTTTCTAAAATATCGTTAGAAGGATAAGTTGAATAAACAGGAAATACACAATTTTATATTTTTAATGAAGAACTTCGTTAACAGATATCGCTAAAATGCTATGTTTAAGGAGAGATGGAGTTAAACAATTTTGTCGTTTAACCCATGATATGATTTTCTAAAATATTCTACAGTCTAAATAGACAATAACACATGTGGCAGAAATCACGAGTGTTTAACCACGGCCGGCAAAGTTTCAGTGGAGAATCGATACTTGCGAGGCTGTTCCCAAGACAAACCGCAATCAGACGATGTTTGTGAAACACCCCATATATCACGATGTTAGTGAACTACCTTAAAAGTGGAAACAGACACTCTAGTGGTACTGCAGATACTAGATTAAGACTGAAAAAGAAATGTACTGTTACTAAAGATGCTTACTTCTTTAACATCGCTCTGTATATAAAATTAATGAGTAATGCTAACGAAAGCTCTAAATACCATTTACGTTGTTTGCAAAAATCTAGGGTGTAACGTGCCTTAAATAAAATAACTACGGACAGGTTTTCAGAACTGACTACCCGGTATATTATTTAATTAACTAACTGAACTTTAGATTTTTAAGAAAGTGTTATATTTACTCAGACATAAATTCTTTATGGCTTTGGTTCTTAAAAATTATTAAATTGCTATTTAACTTTTTGTACGCGCACTGTGCCACTATGGTTGTGGGTTAGGTTGTTCGTTGATGAAATAACCAAAAATGAGCTCAAGAACACCTTTATATAATTTTAATTTGCACGAAAATACGCACACACACACACACGCGCACGCACGCACGCACGCACGCACGCACGCACGCACTCATGCACGCACGCATACACGCACTCACCCACATACGCACGTATGCACTCACGCATGTACGCACGCACGAACGCACGCACGCACGCCCGTACACACGCACACACACACACACATATAAATTCAATAATCACCTAAGAAATTCACAAGGACTTACATTCTAAGAGCAAAGAACATTAGCTAGCGAAATCTAGGCTTGGAACAATTTATTTACAAAACCCAGCTGATAGTTACAACTGGGAATTATGGAATGATGGAATGATGGAGACAAGTAATACATGAGCTCTAGGTTTTGCCAACGACACTTACAATATTTAAAAGAAACTGAATAAGCAACTTGTATTTAAAATGGGTACCCAGGCTATTTAAATAATGGAAATTATAAAACTAGCAAATTAAGGTATAATCGTAAATGTGATATAAACAGTTAATCCAAATGATTGAAATTATAAACGTAAAATACTTCACTGAATTAATTCTAATTCAAGTCTACTACAAGTATTTTAATTCTGTAATTCATTTATTTTTTTGATATTCATAAATAACGGACGGTAACGCAACTAGGTTTACGTTATTTTGCATGAACAAAACGGGGTTGGTTGGTGATAGCACGTAAATTGGTAGATGCGTACTGAAGCAGCGGTAGTCCCTCTTTGCCAGGTTCGCAATGAGCGAGGAAGGAACAAAATAAAATATAAGACACTTACAGGCGGAAGAACGCTCTGGACTCGGGAAGCGCTTCAAGCTCTGAGTTTTTAGGGTAGGTAACCCCCATGGGTAGAATGATATATGTAAGAAGCTGACCATTTTTCTATTAAAAGGTTTATCTCAAACTACTTGAATTTACTGCCTATAGGTCGGAAGCCAGACAGGTACCTTATAACTTTAATAAAAGCCCATATTATTTCCCTAAAAATAAAGACGGCACACCCGAACAGGTACTCAATACTTTTTGCTTCCTAACGCAAACGTATATATCTTGCTACTGTTCGCGCGCTTCAGATTCCTATCTCACGGAACTGTACGTCTTTCCTCTCTGATTAGATCATGCCCGCCAACCAGGAACCAAGAAAATTATCTTTATATATCTTGAGTTGTAACTCAGCTAATTATTTCTTAAGCTTTCAATGCTATCATGCCCGTTAATTTCTTGTATGCATATCTTTTATACTTTGTAACCAACTGTTCTTAACCTTGTATGATCTTGACGCGTGGTCTTATATGCCGTCCCACAATTTCTAATATTTCTGGCGCAATACTAACAAAATGTTAACTAAAATTAATTTGCAATATTTTAAAAGTAAAAATACGAGGTGTATTCAAATAGATTTTTAATTTAACTTTATTCTTTCTTAAATAGGATGTATTTCAAAATTATTTTAATGAATTCTAGTTTAACGAAAATTGTATTAATCATTATCGTGCATGGTATTAAATATCGCTTAATTTACACAATATTCTTAAATAAACAGCAAGAGCTGATAAATACTTATAACGTTATTGTTGTGATTACACTGGAAACATTTGAACGGTGCCTCTCCAGTATGTTCACATAAATTTTTATAGTATATTGTTTCTTACTGCTATAATCACGTTGGAAACGTTTGAATGGTTTCTCCCCAACATGATCATGCATATATCTTTTACAAATTGCATTTCCTTATTACTATAGCTGCAATATCTTAGTCAGGTAATACGTTTTGGTAACATTTTATTTCATAAATGTGCTGTGACTAGTTGTTGTTTAATGTTCCTTCTGGGAAATCCCCAATTAACGTGACTGTATTTGTAGACTCTATGCTGTGATAATTGTAACAAACAATAAAAGCTACATTTTAAGGTATGTGCTCTTTTTTTATGTTAGCAGAATCACAAATAATTTGTTCAATGCTAAGAAGCGACTCGTCTATCAGTGCAAGCACGGTAACGTTTCAAACCCTTTTTGAATGTTGTTGACGCTCTAGCAATAATATTACATGATTACTTAGATGTCTTTAGATAGGTTTTCTTCGATACATATATTGCTTTAAGTAGCCGTTTTCTAAAAATGTAAAGAATTCAGGTATTTGTATAAATAGATACCGTATCATGATTGAATTTGTATATTTAGGTGATTAGAGAATTAATCTTCGCCATTCTAATTAAAATATACGTATATTAATGAACTTTCACAAATACGGCTGAAGTGATATTCACCGTATTCTATTACATTCTATTGTAACTTGTAGACTAAGTTGACTTTCAATAAACGAAAAAGGGGAAGTACCTCGCAATATTAATTTCAATAAATCTTACTGAAGAAATTCAATATGTAGTACACATGAATTCATGTAAACGTTTGTTGAACATTAACAGCTATTTACTAGTAGTATGGTAGTTGACAGATGCTCTCAAACAATATGTTAAGGCTATAAGGATTTTCATTTATCAAAATATTTTAAGTTTCAGTTTCTTTATAAATTACTTGAAGTCTTAATAAATTAACCTCGTATAATAGTTTAGTTTTCATATTATTATATATTTTCATACATTGCTTTCGTACACGCGGTAAAAGCGATAACGTTTAATATTTTTAAGTTAGTTATCTTGAAATACTCAAATAATAAACATGTATGAATGCTCGTTCATTTGCTTATCATATTGGTGCTACAGCAGTTAGATAATCCAGAAATTCCTTGTTTCCCTTCCGTAGTATAATTTCTGGATAGCGGAACAAAGATTTTCCGCAGAGACTGGTCCAGCAACGATAAGGTAAGCAACCCAAATTTTACATATTTTTTCCGCTTTATTAGATTCGTTCTTTTGCGCATTTTTTATTGTCAAAGATACAGTTCACTTTTAACCCCCAAAACTATTATTGCTCCTTCTATGCCGGATTGATTTAATTGTCTGTAGTCCTTTGCTCTGTTTCGCTAGATTTACGGATAACTAGATTAATCCGTATAGAACCAATTATTAGATCCTAACTAGTTATACCCTAGATTTTCTAAAAATTTGAAGGCGCGCTGTAGTTGTTTTTACCTCAAGCGGCTGTCAATTCTATTTATATCGAAATTATTAAACGGATAGTGGGCAGCTATTTGAAGCTCGTTAGCTCAACTACACACGTTTTGATTTAATAGTGACCAGATTAGATTTCGTTGGAACTTGAATAAATCGCTAGTTAACATTAGCTTGTAATAAATTAAATTTTCATTCCACAATATGCCATCCGAATCTGAAGAAGAGGTTAAGATGGATAGACTACAAGCGCGTAAAGAAAATTTGTTCCGGCGTATTCAATATTGTTTGGAAGCGGGTAAAGCATTCAAAGCTGATCCCGAAAATCTAAATAAATTAGAAGCTTTTGAAATTAGATACGGTACCATTGATAAAACTACAGTAGATTATCAAAACAGTGTTCAAGATATGGCTACCTTAAAACAAGAATTGGAACCGCATCACCCTCCCTCATATATTCTTTTCGAAGCATTTGATGAGATGGTAGACAATATCGAATACTTGGCTTGAAAGTTTTTGAAAAATCCACAGCGGAATTCTTCCTCATCTAATCTTGAAGATCGTAAAACGCGAATTAATATGCCTAAAACTGAATTAATGAAATTTACCGGAGATGACTTATCACTCTGGTCTTTATTTTATACAAATTTTAACTGGTTTGTTCATTTAAAACGTGAATTATCTAATGGTGAAAAACTTCTGTATCTATTTAGTAGTAGATCAGGGCGCGCTTTAAAGGTTTATAGTTTCCCGGAGCCGCTTCCTGATAATTATGATACTATATTCAAATTATTGAAATCTACTTATCAAGATAAAAAGTATTTGGCAAATATGTATCTCAATCGCTTACTCAATTTTCGCCCAATTGCTATTAAAACCCTTAGTAATTTACAAATATTTTTAGAGAAATTTGATACCAATGTAAGTGCTCTAAATAGGTTAAATGTTGATAATTTGTCTGACTATACTTTAATATATGTAGCTATGTCTAAACTACCATCCGAAATCACTAATAATTTTGAATTGATGCTACGTGATGCTGTACTTCAAAAATATAACATTTGTGAAAAGACAAAGCAAAAACACACAAAAGGGAAATTTTAAAATCCAGTCCTATTAGTAGTAATTATTCCAGTAGGAATTACAAAAGTAATAAGACCTTTTTATCTAATACAACAACTAGTTTAAATTGTAGCAGTAAAAAGTGTAAATTTTGTAGCAAAGGTAGCGATTTACTAAAACATTGTTATTTATTTAAGGGTAAATTTAAATTTGTTAAGGATAACAATTTATGTCTGAATTGCTTTTCAGCTACCTATCGAAATTTACTTGCTTGAAATGCTAGTCGATGTACCATACTCATTTACATAAAAGTGTTGGATCTACAAATAACAATGCAATTTCCAACAGTTCTAGATCTGATAAATCGAAAGTGAAACAAAGCGAGTGTCAAGTTTCGCAGATCCTATGCGCACAAATTCTTGAAAATAATAAGCTATATAGCGTTATTTTGTTGAGCACTGCATTAGTTAAAACATATGACAGGTGGGGAAAGGAGCAGACTCTAAGATTTTTAGTTGATAACGCATCCATGTCAATTTGTTAACACTAGATGTGTGCAAGCTGTTAGGTTTGTTCAAAGTGTTGGAAGTATAATAAAACCTTTATTATATCGTACTATCTTAAATACTGTTTCTATGATAAATTCTAAATGGAAATATTAGATTGAAGTGTTACTAATTGAAAGTGTGACCCATTTACTACCTAACGTTCCAATTGACACGAGTTCTTTACATTTTCTAAAAGCTTTACCTTTAACAGATCCTACTTACAAAAAAATAATAAAAACATACAAAAAGGAAATATTAAACACACCATTCACACACAAGCTATCTCACTGAAGTAAATCAACCCAAACTGAAAGTTCATCTACCTTGAAAATCCCATATGAAGTTATTCAAAAGACCAACTGCAAGAATACTAAAGAATCAAGGCTTTGTCTTTTTTCTGATGAACATGGGAAAGGCTTATTAAATAAACTAATAAACAGAATGCCTAAGCATAATATCTAT
>JAHWXV010580336.1:0-10048 GCA_024586415.1 Phrixothrix hirtus | reverse complement strand
AACTTTCATCACCAGTGATAACACGGTTCAATAAATCTGGATTGATTTCCACTTGCTCTAACAAATCGACTGCCACATTTTTCCGTGTTTCTCGCTGTTGATCTGTGAGATTTTTGAGGGCTATCTTTGCACACATTTTTCTCATACCTAGATTTTGAATTAGTATTTGAACAGTTTCCTGATTGATGTTGAGTTCTTGTGCAATCATTTTAACGGATAATCTTCGATCAGATCGTATGATTTCACGCACCCTGTTCATGTTGACATCAGTCCGTGAGGTTAATGGTTGTCCACTGCGATCTTCATCTTCAACATTCGTTCTGCCTTCACAAAACATTTTATCCCAACGAAAACTCGAGCTCTTAACATAACCTCATTTCCAAAAGCCTTCTGAAGCTTATCGTAAGTTGTCGCATTCTCACCCAATTTAACACAAAAAGAAATGGCATACCGTTACGCAATATTTTGCGATTCCATTTCTGCAACGAGAGACAAAAACACGTATTCCCTTATTACAGCACAACTCACGACTGAGCGGCCGCTTCAAAGTACCGCTTGAACTAGAAGTAGCTTAGAGATCAAGGTCAAAGATGGAGTGTCTGCGCAAGCTGCAAGGTTGCCAAATCTTACAAAAAAAATCAGTTCCATTACTTAATTGTCGTACCTCGTATATTAGACCATTAGTTTAAAATCAACATTTAATTTGTATCAATCAGTCGTCACATATGTGTATTGCTGGTCTCTAGGGAAAAACTGGCTGTCACGCCTATCTGTTTATTTAAAATCCATTTTCCAATTTTAACATTAATCCATATCTTTATCCATATACCAACAATAAATTTGATTTTTCTAAATGTATTTTATATACCTTTTTGATTATATCTTCAACAGATACCAGGATTTCTTTCCAAACTTTTACCTTTTGATTTCTGATTTGTGGGTAAAATATATTAATTTTTAATGGTTTTATTAAGGGGAAACGGGTAATAATCCAACATTAATTGAATATTAGATATTACCTTTTAAAAAATCAGAGCATTTGGGAATTTTTTGTTTAATATTGTGTTGATCTTTCAAAAACTACCGCATTACAGGATTTGAAAAGCTTGAATATAAGTTATCATTAGATTTTCGTCAATTATAAATTCAGTAAGTTTTACCTGTTCTCAATTTTATTTTATTCCTATTTTTGTTTCTAGGCTTATTATTATTATGATTATTAATTTGAGATGCTGTTGTTGTTATTCTATCATTTTATTTGTTGCTCCCGTAACAATTGGATCATCTAAAAGAGAAACTATGAATTTATATGTAAGACAGTAACCATGACACACACCTCAATGTAAATTTAAAATATCGAATAAACCAACCAACCATCATCAGCAAGCGAGAAATAAAATCAGTTGGTTAGGCAATACATTTTCCTGTGCCTATTCGAAGACATTATTAAATCTGTGTGTTTAATCTATTATCAATATTACAATATTATATAAGTACTTTTCTGTTAACATTATTTAAGTCATTATTTGATCAATATAGCTTTTTTTTTATTTAACTGTAAAACTTGTAGTACAGCAAATACCTTCGCTATATATTCATTAATCAGTATATCTACATGAATTACATTAAAAATATACTAAGAATTTATAAATCTAGATTTTACAAACATAGGTGAATTTAGCCTAATTTTTGCCTTCATTTTTAACAGTTGAAGTAATTAAGAATCATAAGTGTATTAATTAAAATAATACTTGTCTTTGCATATATGAAATTTAGAAAGTCTGTTTAAAACTTAATTAAATTCATTGTTATTAAATTAGTTTGTATTTATTTGCTTAACATTATATTGAGGTTATGTATAACATGTACATATTAATTATACAGTTCAGCTATTATACGCAAATAAAGTTATACAGAGTTTATTTATTACTTTTTATTTTAATTTATTATTCGTGGTCCATTAGTTACTTTAAGCGACGAGTAGTTGTTAAATAAGTATTTGATTTGTTTATTTATTTGTTTACCTACTTCATAATTTTTATTGAAAATTATTTTAAACCGTGATTCCTATTTTCACACCGCTTTAGAATATTATGCCAAATTTAACGAGTTATTGTATAATTATTTTTATGCTTAACACTCAAGCAGATAGAGTACTGCCTAAGGTTGGTTAAACTTTATCCCAAATGTTTAGAGTGCCCCGATGAAATCAAACAAAAACCTGTCCATATAGTGTTCTTTTAAAATAGGGTTTAAAACTTTTACATCGTGTAGTAGTGATCTAAATAAGTCAAACAGCTGTTTAAAACATCTCAGTTAAAAAGCACGTCTAAGGAGTTACAGGCCTTTAAAGGGATCCAGATGAAATGAGTATTTTTATACTATTTGAAGAATAGTTAAAGATAGATAAAATTTTGATAACTTCTTTAGTTTTTCACGTTGAATACGATGAACTATTTAAATTGTAGTTATTAACTCTCCGTTACTCGCGCACGGTGTAGCAGACCGGTTGTAAACGAAATTACGCATATCTCTAAAAGTAGAGGTGGCGCGCTCCGCTCTGCTCGACTACGTTGCCAGGTAGTATTCCACGCAGCTAGAAGTGTGTAAGGGGTGTTTGCTTAAAGTTACATATCAATATGGTATAGCGGACTGGATGCGAGAGTTGATATCTTATTGTTGTGTGAGGTTTTTAAGTTAAAATTGATATTTTTGCTTGCTTTTATAATTTCTATAAATCATGATGTTTAAATGTATTGTAGATATGGACTACAAAAACAAGCAGGGTAGATTGTTGAGATTGATGGAAATGATGTCAAATAAGAATGAAAATTACTATAGTAGATTGACGTTGACAACATAGAGAAGAGGTCAGAAAATAGTGATACCGAACAAGAGTTTGACGAAAATATACTTAATTATGAGGGCCCTACCACATCAAACAGCGACTAAGCTTTGTAGCCAAAAACAATACAACGGAATGGTAAAAGCATGCTCCAACTAATAACGTGAGGACGTTTGATGCAAATTTTGTCTTATAGGTACCATGTGAATAAACAGCACGCAGGTACTGCGAAAATCAATAAGTTGCTATTTGAAATAATTGGTTCTTTCATTCGTGACTGCACGCCAACACACTCGGGTGTGCAGGTATTGACACAATGGTTATAGCATACGTGAGAAAATCAGTCTTTCTATTTACATAATTATTTTCTGCATAAATATATATTTAAAGATTACCTGTATTTTGATTACGTAAATATGTTAAATAATGATAAGATACTGTAACAAAATTAGAAACAACAAAAACTCAATGGAACATTGAGGTTCCTTATAATTAAGATAGATGATGTAATCACAAATGACTCAGTGCAGTAACCGATATCTATTAATCAAATTCAAGGTCAGAAATGAATCATGACATTGCAATTTATTGACAAGTACATTTTGTACACAAAACTTTTGGGAGACAAAATAGCTGACCTCTTCTTGGTGTCTCCTGGTTAACGCTAACAAGCTCTGTTAAAAATATTTATAGTAGATTTTAAGGTACGCGTATACTGTTCCCAAGTACCCATATATAATATTTATGCAGTTATTGTTGTGTTTTACTTTATTTCTGGTAATTCAGTACAAATTCGATATCTTGTTTATTTCTTTTAGTGCCGATTCAGATAGAAATGCATTTAATTCGCTAAATTGCTTATTCGGTTAATTGTTTATTCGATAAATTATTTTTCGGTCGATTGTCCGTTCGGGAAATTATTTTCGGGGAATTGTTTTCGGTTAAAGGACCTAAATCCAAGATGAATACGTTATTTTATTGTTCCAAAATGCCACAATAAATTGATTCAATAGATTTTCAGTTATCAATATAAGAAAGTAAAAACTTTTACTTTAATACTTTGTGGTTATTTCTATAACATTAAAAAGTGTTGAGAAAATAGCTTAAGGAAGTTAAATTAATGTACGTTCGTCGGCACTTTAACAACATAAGCAGATAGTTCAATAAAATATTAACTTGGTAGTTACATCAAAGGTTTTAAAATATCATTTTAGTTTTCAGTTAATTACTTTGACATTACAAACACATTAATACCCCAAAATGGTTAAATAAACCAATTATGGGTTATTTAACGATTTATTTCTCTCGGTGTACATTGAGAAATTTATTTAAAGGTTTTTACAAACAATAGCTTACCATTATTCAATTAAATGAAACAGTTACAATTAAATTAGAGAAATCAAAGCGCCCGATCTTCTTTCGCCGACATTTGAAAACGAACAGAAAAAGACTTGCCGACACTAACCTGGACTTCGGGAAGATGTAATTAATAAGTACCCTTAAGTAGTTTCTTGTTTTTTTCTTAAAGCCAAAACATATCGTTCCGGGACCAAATTGCAAAACGGGCGGTTACTTTGCCAGACTTCTAGTAAAATAGGACCAGTTGAAAGATCCAGTGAGAGAAGCGTGACTCGTTAAACAAGGCGCTGAAAATGTCTAGAAACGACGCTTGTGACGTTTCAAATCGTGATGTAAGGTACACGGGAAGACAAAGGATTTATATTCTGCATGGGGATAGCTCGGTCGTGCGAGTCGGGTTCTGGTACTGCTTTTAGGATGTCCTCGGCAACTCGGAAGGCTTCGTTCGTCTGGCTTCGCAGTTGGTATACCTGCGAAATGATTATTTATTGGTGAACGTCATTTGCTAAAATGACGTCGCTCGGACTTTGGTCATGAAACGAACTCCTGTGATATTTAATTGATGATCGTTTCGATTTTCGGCGGTATCAAAAAGAAATAACAATTTATTAAACGGAAATTAAAACAGCGTATTTACATAAATCAAACCAAAATTAAAATAGTTCATTTACGTGAATAAAATGAAAATAAAAATCGTTTTCTGATATCAGAAAAAATGGATTAATCACAATAATTTATGAATGCATGAAACGTCAGCTTTTGTATGAAATCTATGCGGCTGTCAATTTTTAATATCGTCGCGACGTCAATGCAAGCTATCGACGTGACGTGTTATGTTTCAGTCAAGTGCTGCGTTCCTGAAATGTTTGAGCACGAAAGTCGGCAGTATGTTACGAGATCTAGGCACGGGCGCGTCGCTCTTGGCGACCGCAGTGTACGTAGTTTATTCAGGTAATGGTCAGGGACGGATATTTGATACGGTGGCGTTAGCGTGTACTCGCAACCTCTTTTGCCACTCAGTATGTCTAAGCGTCACGACGTCTAGCGTCGTCCGCAGGTCACTACATAGCTACTCGCCTGCTTATAACGGGACGTTTTATATGACAGATAATATCGGATTAGCATAGTTGTGCTTCCTCTATCAGTACAACTCAATACACAACTACGTTGACGAGCGCTTGGCGTCAGGCACAAATAGTTACAGAGCAACTTATTTGTGGTCGACCCAAAATCAATTATGTTGCAGATTCGATGACGGTAATACCAGGGACACTCGGTTACGAGTATTCCTGAGGTTATATTGTTCTATACTTCGGTCTGTCCTCGTTACAGGGCAACTCGAGACAGAGGGTCGTTCTAGAATCTGAATATGTATATTTAGATTTCTAGTATACGGCGCTTTTTAACGGATTATTAATTTGAACGGTATTCAGGATTTTACCAGCCTTGGTGAGTCCACAAGACGTCACTTGAAGATCACTACAAAATTTAATAACAAAATAGCTTGACTTTACAGAAAAGCTTTTACGGTCTATGCGCAAAGCAATATCCCGCATTGAGTCTCATAGGAAGACTGTTTTTCGTTTCGCTAAAGCGTCTTATTTATAGTTAAATTCATATTAGCGTTCTTTATTCAGTGAATATGAATTCCGACGATTTTCTTTGTCTGCTATCTAATCAATTTAGATCACAAATACATTTGCTTTAAACAAATCGTTGCATGATGTAACCCAATGTTGCGTAATACTATTTAATTACTTTTCTTTAATTAATTAATATTTAAATTATCTAAGATTGTTGCTTATGTTAATTATTTCGGTTATCATAACAACCTCGATTAATTTCGGATAGTAAACAGTGATTCATGGGTCATGCTCTGCAATGTTTATTAATTAACTTATAACCGCTTTTAATTAAGCAATTCTTTAGCTTGCAATTAAACTAAAACTATACACTCGCGCGCGGTATTTAACACATTCTTAAAGTTTGTTTTGTCTTTAATGAAATTTTAATTATTACACTTCCATAATCACTAACCCACACAACACAGTTGGAATAATATGCATATTATAAGCCACATTTATTTTTATAGTATAGCAGTGACAAAAAATTTATGCTGTATAAAATGCACATATTATGTGCATATTTCAGGCATAATTCAGATACTAATGTCCATATATTTAAGAAAACATGTATGTGTTATTTATATAATATATTTATCTTTATATTTATGTGAGTTTATACCCATATTAGGAAATGAAATTGTAAGTAATATAGTTCTTAAATAATACACAGTATATTTCGAGGTATATTTACATGAGAGATTTATGAAATTAAGATATTCAAAAAATACATGGTTACTGACGTGGACATCCTTTCGTGAGTAAGTATTCTTCAGCCGGCGATGATTGATGTTTTCTAATAGAACGGGATCGTCACGATCAGGAACTGTATACTTCCTTAAATCATTGCCATTTCGCTTGTACAAAATCAGTTTCTCAAAACATTAAACACTGTACTGTTACAAAACTAATAATGTTTGTAATAAAGTTGGTCATTTCAACTCAAATTGAAAGAAACACAATTGTAACATGGACGCTCCAAGATGGCTACTCTGTAACAAGTTTTCTGTGGCCTATGCAGCAAGTTCCCGGTTGCCATGTCTGATATTTATGTGCGCGCGTATCAACAATAAATGTTCAACTAATAACAATTTAAATGCCTCAATACATTAATAGCATCTCAGTCCAATTGCAATATATATGTGCACAAATGCTGCATAAATCAAGATTATATATGTTAAGCATATTCTTCGAAAATTGCATATAAAAATTATACTGCCCCAAGTATAATATGGGCATATTATAGCCAGTTTTATGTATGCAAGAGATATGTAATATTTATGCGGTATACATTTTCTCTGTGCTGTGTGGGAATATAACGAAAACACGCAGAATCTCGAAATTCCATTAGATCAGGTTTCGCGATATTACCACGGTTCCACGGGGAACGTCATTCGCTGAGTTAATCAGCTGGTCATCGACAGCCGCATAAGGCCTGATAATGCCACCAGCTCACCGCGGCATGGGCCAAGCTAGTGACTGTCCTTTCGTCGGTAGCAAATTTTAGTAATTGATGCCCAGTAAATAAAACGCTAGAAAGAAACATCCATCAAACCTTGTATAACCCTAAAATAGGTGTTTTATTTCATAATTTCACTTAAAATCGAAAAAAAAGCAAGAATATGTCGAAAACACATGTGTTTTGTCCAAACGAACGTTTTAAAGATAATCTTACGTGCGCCATAACGTGACGAGATAAAAAATTACACCTCAAATATAAGTTTCAAGGTATTTAAGCGTAGGCAATCCAAAATGCTATGAAATTATTAGCATCACATTAAATCGATGCGATATTCAAATTAAGAATACGAATGACAACCTAAAATCGAAACTACATAATCTAAAATTACTCAAATTATTAACAGAAGATCAAAAACGTCTAAAAGACAAAAAACTGTGACAATAAATTACAAACGATTAAAATAAATATTCGTAAATTTAATGCGCATTAACGAAATTTTGTTGAAATTGCCAAGAATAGGTACCCCGTATTTATTTACCGTAAGTGTACATTATTCTTTCCGAACATATACCTATCTACAGTATTCAGATAATTAGTATGGAACACACTGCGTTAATTGCGATGACTTTTGTATCCTCACGTTCAAGGGGCCAAGATAGAGGGTTGTATGTGAACGGCTATAAACGCTGTGAACTTACATACCCAAAACCAAGTTGGCAGAAGGTATTGCACCACTCACCTTTCTGCTCACAAGACTCGTCTGAGTACCTTCATGTGGCAGCCCTGTTTCTACTAAACTTAGCGGTTTGAACCTTGCCTAACTGTCATGTTGTGGCTAAAGGCTTGCATAAGGGATAACAGCGTCAGCGTTGCGCGATGACCTCAACACTGTAATACCGTAAACAGTAGTCTGGGTGTATTCCTAGCTAGATGAGCCGGGACCTAGTAATAATAATGATAATAAATGTAGGCCTATATTTAATTTAATGAAAGGAGTAGCTCACATAAAATGGAGTGCCGATAGAGAAACTCTCTTACTATTGCATAAGAGTTTAATTTAGCCAGGTTAGATTATGGCAGTGTTACTTACTCATCAGCTAAACAGAGCACTTTAGCTCTGTTGGATATGATGCATAATGCTGGAATAAGGTATTCTCTTGGTGCTTTTAAAACTTGCCTGGGAATCAGTTTGTACATAGAGTCAATGCTCAAACCACTTACACTTTGAAGAAGAAAACTAATATTTATGTATAGGGCTAACCTGCATAAAGACATAAATAACAGGATTTTGTCATTATTTACATTAAATACTTTTAAAAATGCTTATCACTCTTCGTCTACATGTCACTAATCTTGACATATAGATCTAGCAAACTTTTAAAAGAGATGGACATACAAGTAAGTAAAATTTATTCTTACCCAGGAAAAAAAACAACCATGGGCTGTTAGAGTTCCTGAAATAAAATTGGAACTTTTAAACGTGAGTAAGAGAGAGGTAAACACCGTAGTTATAAAACCACAATGCTTGCAATCTTCTGTGCAAGGCCATCTTGATAAAGCGTCAGCATTTCTATGAATTTTTCCGGCACGATGTTCAACTTCATAATCATACGCTTGTAGCCGTTCAATCCATCTCGCTATTTGGTCTTCTGGATTCTTAAACTGCAGGAGCCACTTCAATGCTGCGTGATCAGTTCTCAATAAGAAATTTCGGCCATAAAGGTATTTGTAAAAGTGTCCAATGGCCTTTATCATCGCTAGCAATTCTTTGCGCGTAACACAATAGTTCCTCTCAGGTTTGTATAACACTTTGCTAAAATACCCAATTACTCGTTCTTCTCTGTTTTAAATTTGCGATAGCACTGCACCAATGCCGACGTTACTAGCATCGGTATCTAGAACAAATTTGCCCTCTATTCTAGGGTGACTGAGTATAGGTGCTGTTATCAATGTTTGTTTAAGTGTTTGAAATGACTCCTGACACCTACTGCTCCATAAATATGGCTGGTCATCTTCAGTAAGTTTTGTAAGTGGTTTTGCGATTTCTGAAAATTCACGCAAATAGTCGACAGTAAGTGCATAATCCTAGGAAGCTTCTTAATTCATGTTTATCTTTTGGTTGTGGCCACTCCCGCACGGACTTAATCTTGTCTGGATCAGCTGCCATACCTTTTTCCGAAACTACACGACCTAAGTATTTCACTTTGTTTAGAAACAAGTTGCACTTTTTTGGACTAAGTTGTAGATGTGCACTTCGTAGTCTTTAAAACACCTTTTCAAGATTTTTCAGGTGTTCGTTGAAAGCCTTTCCAATTACCATGACATCGTCCAAGTATACTAGACATTTTTGCCAAGACAACCCTCTCAGGATCAATTCCATTAGCCTTTCAAACGTCGCTGGTGCATTGCACAAGCAAAAAAGCATCACAGTGAACTGCTAGAGACCAGATCCAACAGAGAATGCTGTCTTTTCCCGATGTTCAGTTTCCATACCGACTTGCCAATAACCACTTTCCATGTCTAGAGTCGAAAACCATTTGGAACCGGAAAGCGTGTCTAAAGTGTCGTCAATTCTGGGCAGAGGATAGCTATCTTTTTTGGTCACACTATTTAAACGTCGGTAATCCACACATTATCTGGTGCTACCATCTTTCCTCTTAACCAGTACAACTGGCGATGCCCAAGGACTGCTGGATGGCTCTATTATCCCTTCGCGGGCCATGTTGTTAATTATCTGTTCAGATTCGCCTCGCTTGGATA
>JAHWXV010580190.1:0-10692 GCA_024586415.1 Phrixothrix hirtus | reverse complement strand
CCCCCCCCCCCCCCCCCGAATTTTTGGCGCACGCTTAGTACACACCCTGTATATATAGTATATGACACATATTATTTATTAATTTAATCATAAATAATTTTGTCAATTTTAAATTCACCTTGTGATGCAATCGTTTCTGTTAATTGAATATGACTGAACATATAAATCTATTTAACGGGTTGTTTAAAACTGAGACTCAATTCTATATATTTATAATTGATATTCTAGCATGTTTATGGTAATTAAAAATACAATAACCGCTAGATAATTAAGAAATATTTGTTTTAAGAGTAATTAAATGTTTCATAAGTCATAAGTTTCATTTGATAATCTTTAATTATAGGTATAAATTTGTATAACCTTTTGGGAAAACGGTAGGATAGTATTTCACCTATGATGTAATTGACGTATGTAGATCTTACAGTAGTAAACTTTATTACATGTGCTTCAGTGTGTAATATATCACAAAGATTTCACCTACTTCCTGTCAATATACTCTCATTTAAAGCGAAAATCGTGTAATCTTATTTCGAAATTTTCAATCTCTTTAGAGGAATCTCTTAACCTTAACACAAATTAACTAAATTGTTTCTTAAGCAATCAATATATATTAGGTTTTTGTGTAAAAAAAAATTAAGTCCATGAAATAAATAATAATAAAGTATTTACTTTATTCAGTTAACATGGAAATACATTATGAAATGTATGAAATGTAGCATTAAATATGCCTTACTTATTATTATAAATGCGTTAGGTATCATGTTCCTTTATGTAAAACCACCTAACTCACTGATGTTTTTATGTTCGTATATCATTATCACATGTTCCAAAATTGAATTGAACACCGCATACACTTATCTAACCTATTCATATGTTAATTTTTATATACTTATACACACATAAATAATATGACATTGTAAGATGTAAGTAAACCTTACATACCAAAGCAGTAAGACTAGATCAGTAAGTAGCCTTGAGTTTTATAAAACATTTTGATTAATTTTGAGGCAAATTTAGGTAAATTAGGCTGTTACTTATAAAGGATCAATTCTCTGTAAAGTTCAAGTTACTTGTTGAACAGTCTCAATTTTCTGCTTAATAAGCTTAAAGCAAACTTGGCAAAAGGAAGCAGGCGAAATTTATGTTGACATATATTAAGAAATGTACATTATGGTTTCAGTTATCGTGAAAATGTATTTTGTATCACATTTAAGTAATACACGTTCAGACAAAAGCCAAGTATTAAAAGTTATGGTTACTCGGGTGTTAAAAAGATTGTAAAAGAATATATGTATACATGAGAAATTGAGTTGACAAAATAACTATTTTCGTCTCAATATTTATAAAACAAGAACTGCTAGAATTAGAAAATGCTATTGAATAAGTATTCTTAACTAAGCTTTTGAACTACTCTAAAATTAGATAAAGGTTAGATGGTACCTGTAGGTAAGACATGAATTTCCAACGCAGCGTTTCCAGGCGCCACGGAACTGTTGTCTCTTTTAATTCATGGCATTGACTTTGTTAAATTATTAATTGTATAAAAATACAAATATTATTCAACTAAAATTTAAAATTTACATATGTTTAGAATTTATAATTAAAAAGTCTAATGTTTTTTTGAATACCAACATATTTCTGGTTTCATTTTGAAAATTAACCAGTAGCTGAACTAGAAAAGAATTCTGAAATAATACAAAATTTCTTACAAAATGTTTTATAAACAAAAGATATTTCTTCCATAGCTACCTTATGATTCATTTGCGAAGAAAATGTTCGATACAAAAAATATTTTAAATTGCATCGAATATTGAAATCAGTCTTGTTGCTAACTAACTTCATTTTTGTGAATGCAATATCCTACATACCTACGTTACACTTTTCAGTACCCTGTTAAATTTTAACTTAAGTTTGTATACCTTGCTACAGTGTAACAGGCTCTTTCGTCTGTTACAACTTAATAATTTACAGCATTAAAATATTTCTTGTTTATTAATTTAATTAATAGAATTCTTCCATTTGATAATTTAATTCTTTTTATAAATTGTACTAGCCCATTACTTCATTTTTTATTAGTTATTTCACTTCTATATAAGCTGAAATTATATGCGCGCTGCTTTTTGGTCAAATTCACTTTAAAGTCATTTGAAAGTTCGACTAATATTCATATTATAATATCTAATAATTCTCTAATTTATTTTAAATGAACTATGTTGCTAGTGTCATTAACTTTATCTAAATTATTTATTTGAATTTCGGACCCTTTACACACGACACCTTCAATGACAGCTCTAACATAGCTGTAGCAAGAAATTTAAGGTAGCGTTTTTGAATTAGTTAGCATATTTATTGCGTAGATGCAAATAATAATAAAACCTTATTAGTAATAAGCCAATTCAAACAAAACAGCTCATAGTGGTGAGTTTAACTAAAATTATACCTGAGAAAGTAAATAAAGAATTCTGACAGTTAGCTGCAATTTGAGTTGAATTTTCACTAATATGAGACGAGGTTGTTATTCCGAAATAAGCTCCTAAAATATTTCATAGACTTTGTCTGTAATTACTGTACATATTTGGGTTAGATTAAATCTAATTGTTATTATTAATAGTTGTCTTCGCTTAAACTACGGAAAGAATTAATAAAATATAATACATACCAACATTCGATTGATTTACTCCTTAAAAGTTCCTGCGTATGTAGAAACTTAAGTGAAAATCTCACGGAAATTATTGCTTTACTGTCACAATCATTGCATCCATTTAAGTTACAAAATGTGTTATTGCGTAGCCGTGATAATAATTTGAAAGTTAATTATACAACAAAGAAAAATAAAGCAATAAATAAAATTAATCTTAAATTTGGTTTAAAATATTATCGATGCGATCAATTTCTATAAAGTTTTTAATATTAAAGTCATTGTGTTAACACTTATCCTACTATGAACTAAGTTATTTATGTGTAGCTTAAATATAGGTTTTCTACCTGCACTTATTGAAGCTATGCAAATACCACCTTTATTTAAATTAACTTAATTAGGTTTTTATTACCAAATAAATTTCAAATGAATGTCCTTTAAACTTAACTGGTTTACTAATTAAACACCCGCGCTTCGCGTTCGCGGACAATGATAAGTATTCGAGAACTAACCTTTTCGTTGTCTTCCACTTGATTTTGTCAGGTGATACGGATGTCCACTCTGAATTTCTTACAACACTCGGTATAGTTTCATTAATTTTGTTGAATTAGGTACTTGACGAATTCCCCAACTCGCGATAATTCTATTGTAATTCTTTTACTGCAGTGTATTTGCAGGGATTTACTGATGAACTCGTTTATTGATCGATGCACTATAAACATTTATGGTAGATCAGGAAAGACCTGGGTTTTGCTTGAGTTTGAGTTTATATAACTTTCGGGAATCTCGTTGTCCAAAGAGGTTGTTGGTTATTTGAATTTCAGCCAATGTCTTTGAACTAAACCTCGATTCTCACATAGGCCGTTTTAAATTTACATGAACGTGGCTTTTTGCAAGTTTGGGATCTTACTTGCTACTTCACACGTCTTTGCGGCAAGTTCGCTAAATTTTTCGCTTTTTTAAATTGTACTGTCTATAGCGATAGTCACGTAAATTTATATTACCTGTCCATCTTTTGCTTTTAACAAATCTGCCGCTGCTTAGTAATTTTACAACTTATTCTAAAGAGTTAAGATTAAATTTATGTTTGGTTAAAACACATTATCGATATCTAAGAATTTTATATAAAATTTCATTTAATTCTTAGGCATGTTGATGTGAATTATAATTTTGATTATTGATGGCACCAACAGTGTAACAAAATTACCCGCAGCATTCGAAATCTAAGTGATATTCCTCTCTTTCTCTTTCTCTCTCCTTCTTTCTCTCTCTCTTGCATTGCATCTACAACTAAATTATTTTCGCGAGCGATGCTACAATAAATGCAATTAAGGAATCATGTACCATCACAAGTGCAAAATGTAAGCGTTTTAATGATGGAGAAATATTTCATACGCCCCTTACAATCAAAACTCGGAGGCATATTCGGCAGTTAAATTTGCATATATCTGAAATTTCAAAAAACTCAATTGGTCTAATAAAGTGATTGCTTTGTAATAACGTTGCGAATTTAAATGTAGGCTAAACAATTCATATTGGGACAGCACGCGGTAGTCTGTATAGATATAAGTTGTTACTTGAGAAAATTCACTTGTGTGTATACGCTGGTGCTGCCTCTGCAATTTCATTAAAGCCTTCAAATTCACTATTATGCGCGATTTCAGCAGCATAAGTCGCCTCCACTCGTCAACGCACTCCAGCACTAGGACTCGAGTATGCCATGCTTTGTCTTCCTCCAGTGATTCTTAATGTGGAGTAAGTTACACCAACGACGTAAGACTGTAATAAACACTAACCGCTGCACAGTGGGATAAAATTCCGAAAATATGGACAAAGTACGAAGTCGTTTTATTTTTGTAAAAGCAATATATAAAATGGCGGACCGAATAAGGTGAGTTTGTATACTACAAAATTGTGAGAAGGGACTAAAAACTTGATAGCTCGTTGTTTTTAACATCGCTGCTTACGAATCTGAAATAGAAATTTCAAGAAGGAAAATGGCGGAACCAATATGGTGGGTTTGTATATTATAAAATTGGGAGAAGAGACTAAATAACACTTAATACTTCAGGGTTTTGAGATCGCAGATTATGTATCTGAAATTGAAATTTCAAAAACAAAATGTAGAAACAAGTAACGCGAAACGCTTTCATAAAAACTTGTCGCATTTCTCCAGAAGCATTTAGGCTTAGCTAAAAATTTGTCGATTCGGAAGGTTTAAGGTAGAAACACACATAACCGGGACGTACCCGGAGCAGTGCCGTTATTCGGTGGAAAAATTGCACCATTGAATTAAACAGGATCGAGACACGTGTCTCGATTCCGGTCACGTCCCAGTTATGTGTGTTTCTACCTTTAATCGCACCTTATTTGCAGTACCACTTGACACAGGTTATGCCATTCGCGCAATTAAAACCGCGAATCAAATGGCGCATGCAACTGCATTGCACTTAATTTCAGTCCTGTCAGACAGACAGCTAAAGCCCCCTTTCCAGTACACGTTTACATCTATTTACAGTATACGCAATTGAAACCGCGAATTCAAGTGTATTGAGCTTAGTTACAGCCTCTTTACGGTACACGCTTACATTCATCTACAGTACACCTACATACATCAATTTTGCGACATTCGCGCAATTATAACTGCGAATTTATCGGAAACTGCGAATTCAACTGCTGGCGCAATTTAAATTTCAAATACATTAGGCGCGAAATAATTACGCAATGAAATTGCGTAATTATTTCGCAATTATTTCATTTACCCCGTTCTAAGTCTGGTTCAACTGTGACCTATAGAATCTACTTACTGATTTAAATAATTTTACCTACGTCTACCGTCAACGGTAGATCTTATTTAGAAGCTAATTTATCATGTTCCTTTAACTCAAGTCTTTTCCTTAGCTAGCAGTGCAAACCTGTGCGTATAAAGTTACTGAATGTTCCAACTTAAAAAGGTGCGCAGTACCGTGAAATGATAGCATATGGTTGGCATGTTGCAGAAGGAAATTATCGTTATAAATTAAAAAAATCTTAGTCGGTTTCCTTAACAAGGTAATACACAAATTCTTATGCGTTAATCTCTACATGTGTTTATTAATTTTAGTGTTGACATGCGCAAAGCTTTTATTCATACAAACTATCAAACTATAATAATACAATTGTTAGTGAAATCACCTGTGTGATATGGGATAAATCTAAACCTAATAGATTAACAAATGAACTGACTTCAGGTATTTTAAAACGGACTTAAAGTACAAAATCTTGGAGAAAGTAACATTTGGTGTGACAATTATGCATCCCAAACAGAAATATAGTTATAGTTATGTGCTATTTTTGATTATTTAGTGTAACGCTATCATTAAATATCAATGACATGTTCTACTTAGAGGGCATGGATATCTTGCAGTAGCTGCTTTAGGACCTTCATGACTTTTATAAATACTTAGTCACAAATGATAAAGCTTAAGATAACGAATAAACGTTCTTTATGTTAAAACTAATAAAACCCTGATAATGTATGGACTTTCAACTTCTTAATTAAACTTTAAAGGAAATAAATTTAGTAAGCCATGGTAGCTCAGTAGGTTTTGCAGGTCAAAAAAATTCCGCAGGGGTGTCCCTAAAAATCAAGTTGATTTACACAAAATATTGCTAAACATTATAATAGCATTTATTATTTTAGTTTAAAAATAAATAATACAACTGTAAATTGTAATTCAACCATGAAGTATTAAATTTATCTTTAAAAAATCTTGAGCTAAATCTGCACATTCGTGTTAATCTAATTATTATTTATATCAAATCAGTTAAAAATGATTCTAAAATTTTCTATCAGATTATTTTTCATACAAAGTATTAAAATTGTCGCTAGAGATGAAACTGAAATAAACAAAAATTGCGCTTATGAACAATGAAACTCCTTTGTTGCATAAAATAACATAAACTAAAGGGACTTATTATGAAACTCAAAATAAATAACTCCTTCTTCACTATTTCTTTGCATTAAAAAATTCTTCTAATAATTATATTTCAGCTGTCAAAGTACTGTAACGTTAGGTTTTCAATTTTTGTATTTATTTGATAATTGGAGATTTTATAAAATAAATGTAACAATTTTTTGCTGTAAAGTTAATGTTATTTTCAGAGGTTGTGTTAGAATTACAGATACTTTATGACTTGTTGATAGAGTAACAATAAACAATTTGCGCTACTTCAACGACGCGGTATTTGTTAGTGGCATTAACGCTGACTTGTCATTTTACGTTGTCAACAATCTCTAAGTTAATTTACTTACATAGTTATAGATGCAAGAATTGTTCATTGTTGTAACTAGTAAAGATATTTTATTTAACTGCAGGACGCATTCGCTACAATGATATTGGCCCAGAAACCGATTAAGGGCAAATATTTGACTTAACAAAGATTAATACATGACATCTCGCAAGAGATTTAGATCTTCCATTGTGTAGATCTTTTTCTGGTATTTTTTTATGGTTATGATTGGCGTACGCGTAATAAACGTTTTTGGAATAACCTGGCATTATCAATTGTGATCTATGCTTTCTTTCAGGTTAGTGTAATAAGTATAGGTGAGTACCTATATAATAGTCGCGCGTTTTATCGTATGGGACGTGCAGACTGGCGCTCTTTCTAAATTTTATAGAGGTAAGGTTGTGTGTAGCACTAATACTCATGCCACTCTAACGAATTTTTTAATTGTAACTAGTCGGCGAATTTTAGGTGGTCGTAAAGTTTCTTGATATTTAAGAACCAACCTTGCATTTAGTACAAAAGTAAATGAAATGTAAAACTTTATATTAGGACGAAGGTTTGCTGAAAGTAAAGAAATTCTTCATTAAAATTAGCGGAGCAGTTTTATTTATTTTCCAAACCAACGGGAACATTTAATCCAGATTTAAAGGAGTACACTATTAAGGAATATTTAGCTACTCTGAAGATTGCTCAAGCCTCTTTTGGAGAACTAATGGAAGGTTTGGGTTTTAGGCTCTTGTGGTTTCATCTAGCGGAAGTTCACTCAAACATATTCCTTACCATTGCTTTTTTTTATTTAAAGCTTGAACATCATCAAAAAATGTATACATCTATAGATAATAGGGAAAACAAAGAAGCCCTTACAAGTCGAGTATCTTGTTGAAATTAAACTTTCGATTTCCTAATAAATCGATTCACATCACTTTAATAAAATTCAGGCCTAGACCAAAGACCGCTAATTCTTCCCCATTAAAACTATAAATCCACTACGTTTCAAAGAAATTATTAAAAATGTAGAGAACACAAACATGATCGCAAAATTGTCAACGCCCGAATTCCTTCCAGGCAATTCTGTCGTCCCCATCGTTCTCGACTTGCCCATGGAATATCCTTTCTTAGACGTCAAATTGTTATGTACAGAGGCGAAGCAAATAAATTGCGAAACGTTTTAAATAAGAAATGATAAATAAAACGTGACAGAATAAAGTTAAATGATCCTAAACGACCTTGAAATATACCATCAGGTACGAAATAATATGTAAGGCTGTCTTAGCTGTAACAAGTTCTCCAAGTTTAACTATGGAAGTATTAAGTATTAAGTATTAAGACCTTTTTTTAAATCAATGCATTTTAAAACTGAATTTAGCGTATTTATCAAAAGGAATTCCCTGTGGTTTGTGTAGAATTTCCACATTGTAAAATAATTAACTGAGGTTATATACATAAAGATGTACTTATTAAAATATTTAATCAGCTTAAAAAGTTTTATGAATTTTGACTTTATAGACTTTTGTTCTGAAGTACACAATTGTTATACAAAATTTTTGTTTATATTCTTGCAAATAAGCGTTAATAAATCAATTCTTTTTAATATCTGAACAATAAAATTTACATGTAATCAATTTGTATTCTGTAACAAAGCTGTTAACATTATTGGTTACCTGATTTGGCAATGTTGAGCAATTTTAATGAATTACTGTATTACGTCTTTAAATTTACGTAATTGTTAGGTTTTAGAATGTAGGTAACCACACCACTGTTTTCAGACTTTATTATTGATAATAAACCTGAGGGATAAAACCCTTATGTTCGGACAATAAATTTACTGTGCCGTTCAGTCTTACCTGGAGGTAAACTGTTTATACTTATTTTCAATATTTATTTTTAAATTTTGTGGATCACACCAGCATTTTTGTTTACGAAATATGAATATTATATACCAAATAAGTAACAAAGGTACAATGAGTTCTATACATTTATTAAATTCCAAATTTAAAATAAATATCAAAAAATGCAATTTAAAATCTTATAAATGAAAATAAATTTACTATAGATGCAATTGTGTAACAAAATACAATGACCTGATCTGCCGATTCTTTAGGGTTTAGCGTGTCTGCCAAATATAATAGTAGTGTTAAATAACTCTTTAGCTAACGGATCAGAAGAACAGGTACAAAAAGGTTTGTTCAATTTAAATTTACAATAATTTTACGTTGAAATAAATGTTGTAAAATTTGTTAATACTTTATTTTAAACAACGTTATTAGTTTTTAAAACTTTAAACTTTCGCTTACGTAGTAATTTGACTTTAATATTATCATATGATTGGTAGATAATATATCTTCTTTCTGTTTATTTTTGATTGATTTACATGCCATTCAATGATCTGGATAGGAATTTCTCAAGTTTTACTTCTGTGTGGGATGCGCGATGTACAAGAACTCCCGTTTTTATAAAAATTAATTTTTATAAATTTCTTGACGGTGCTTTCGTAACACTTTATTTTGATACCAGTTATCAAGCAGAGGCACGCCAAAGTATTTTTTGGAATTTACATAGTTACCATTAAATTGATATACTAGCAGTCTGGTTGTTTATTGCATCACCGATGATCGACGAAGTAGGATGATTTTTCTTGCGACGTTCTGCTTTTTATAACTTTCTTCAATTCACTTTCTGCTGTTGCATTTAACAATCAAGGATCTCAAATTTCAAACTGCTGATATTGCGTGTTATGCCGGAAAACAATTGGATTTTCGTTAGATATTTGCATCTGTTTCACAAATTTCCATAAATTTTACAGCTTAGGTTACTAAAGTATATGATACCCTAATTTCGGAGAATTCGTTACTTTATGGGTGTTACTGCTACAAGACCGTTCCGTGTAAAATATTTTATTTCGAACAATTAGAATTTGTCCCTTCGATTTTTAGTTTATTATGGATTATATATACAAACCCGCGTTTTTTATAACGGAGTACAATTTAAACTTTGTTAAATATTTATTTTATAGTATGTGAACTTCGTTTTTAACTTAGAAATACTGCTATGTAATTTCTACTTAAAGTAACATTTTAGAAATTTGAAATAAGTGATAGCTTATTTCAATTTTCTAATGTAAGAACTGAGTAATTTTTGAATGTTAATTACGAGCGTCTGACAATATAAATCGTCTCCATTGTTGTTGTACTTTTTAATTTTATAACAATAAGGCGAATAGCTCAGAGTTGTTAAAATCCGACGTTTTTGATTTAATTTAATTTTAATTTTCAAACACTAACAGTATGACCAAGAGTTCACTATGCCACTTATAACAATTAGTCATATAATGACGATTATATAAAGAATGATTCAAATAACTAAGATTTGTCTATATATTTATTAAGCAAATTCGGTATTTGTAACTTGATTGCCTTTTCTGCGAACCCACTAACTATCATATACGAGGGTTGGCTTTTAAGTAGTTACAAAAACTAGGAAAGAAAATAAATTTTTTGGGACAAACCGTTTTATTGTTTTTCAAAATATTCACCTTTAAGTTTTATACACCTTTGCATGCGTTCAACCCACTTCTCGAAGCATTTTTCCACTCTGAAGTTAGTATCTCAAAAATGTGGTTTTCAAATGCTTCAATGGCCTCTTCTGGAAATGAAAATCGCTATCCATGCATTTTTTGTTTGACATTCGGGAACAGAAAAAAGTCGTTAGGCGATAAATCTGGTGAATAGGGGCAATGAGACATTAATTCGATATTTTTCTCCTTCAAATAATCAATTGTTCGA
>JAHWXV010580155.1:0-12634 GCA_024586415.1 Phrixothrix hirtus | reverse complement strand
ATATAATATAATAATAATAATAAATTGCAAAAATCGTATTAGAAAATCGTTGATAGTTTCGACTGTTGATAATCAATAAGATTATCAATTACTGCATATTAAGGTTTAAATCGTCACTTACATATATTTTACTAAATAAGAGTCATAAAATGACGGCAGACTTATTAGTTGTTGATAATTTGACATAGAAAAATGGCAAAATCTTAATTCAGTATAATTAGGTTAAAACAATTATTGATTCACATAAGTAAATAAATTTCAATCACCCGTAACTTTTACATCTAGTTATTTTTTACGAAAAATTTGCGCTGTGAAATTTCTAAATAAACACCCACGTTGTGCCGTGTCACTATAGACGAATCCTAGAAAATATATGTTCCCAATTTATAATAATCATAACACAGCGGGGTTTTTCTAGTTTCTCGAACAGGTATAAATAAACATTGTATATTGATTTATTCCACTGCTATTAGAAATTGGTATTTTATAATAATCCAAAAGGCCTTCTGCAGGATTATGTATTAGTTGACAGCGGTAGGTTGAAATTTCTAATACCAAATATACTGAAATACAGATCTCAAGAACCAGAAACATTAAAACAGGTATTATTTTTATTTACGTAACTAAATATGCGGTTATCAAACATCGGTTGCCATAAACAATTCAAACGCGGTTTTTCAAAAATAGCACTGAAGGAGTAACGTACTAAATTGGATCTTTAAGGAAGCCCCCTGGCTTTTACACTAATTACATAAAAAAAAATTATGCGAATTATTTTAGAAGCCTTTAAAACGCTCTCATTAAAATTTTCTTCAGATAAAGAAATTGAGAATCTCAATTAAGGATTAATGCTGACTTCAATATTCCATTGGTGTCATTCTTTGAAACTACATGCAAATTATTTATAATTGATGCAATTAAAACATCCATTTCACAATTACAAATATGGTGTGACATAACACGCGACTTTCTCTTGTCCATACATATACAAATATGTAAATATTCACAAATGATTAAAATATTATTCACGTTTATATTGGGAATGATAACTGGAAGTTACTAGACACGCGAAATGCTGCTTAACTCGAGAAATTTTCTCTGATAACTAGATTCAACGTATTTATTGAGGAAATCCGCTAAACTCACATAAAAGCACATAGTAGACATAAGAACCGCAGCTAGTTTTAAAAAAAAAATTTATAACGTTTTCAAGAAAGTAACAAAAAACTTAAATAACGTAAGAATAAAATGGCACTCCCGGTCATTCGATTTTAACTATATTCTTGCCGTCTCATTTGCGAAAGATAGAAAATTTAAATATAGTTTTTCATTTTCCTATCATGTTTCTAAGGTATGTTGTTAACAGCTCTCAGCTACTCGATCTTCAAAAATTTATTAAGGAAATCCTTTTGTTAATATAAAACAAAATTAAGTATCTATGAAATGTACTAAGTTTAAAAAAATTCTTAGGGCCAATTTGAAGAAAACCGTCAAAAAGGAGAATTCTAAAAATATCTAAAAATGACAGAAATAAAGTGGTACTTTCGGTTATTCGATTTTAACCAAATTTTTGATTTTGTACATAAATGCAATTTTGACCTGGAAAATAAATTTTGATTTTGATTCCGCTTGGGGTTTTAATTTCACAGTTATTTTATTCAGAGTTAACGGTGGAAGTACTTCCGGTTACTCGATTTACGGAAAATCTTCTGGGTAACTGCCCAGATTACATAAAAGGATTTTTAACGTCTAAGAATTGTAGTGAATTTTCAAAAATCGCTCAAGCCGATTTCGAGAAAATTTCGAAAAACGAAAATCTCTAAAAATATCTAAAATTGAAAGAAATAAAGGGGTACTTCCGGTTATTAGATTTTAATCTAATTATTGACTTAGAATACTAAGGCGATTGTGACTTCAAAGATGAATTTTCATTTGGCTAGTGCTTTTAGTTTCATAGTTATTTTATTCAGACTTCATGGTGAAAGTACTTCCGGTTAGTCCAGTTAAGGAAAAGCGCCTAGAGCGTATCAAAGGGTATTAAATGTTTAAAAAATATAATAAATTTAAAACACATCGTTGCAACTGATTACGAGAAAATCGTGAAAATCAAAAAATAACAAGAGGAAAGTGATACTTGTGGTTATCCAATTTTAGGAAATTCTTGCAGTCGCGTGCAAAATGAATAAAAAGTCAAATATAGAATTTGTTTATTCAGAATTTTTCGTTTTCGAGTTATCGTGCCCACTGGCACACAGGGGCTTGCACATACACACACGTGCATGCGCGCGAGCGCGCATACGCAAACGTCCACGTACATATACACACAAACACATACGCAGACGCACGTGCATACGCGTGCTCATACGCTCGCGCACATGCACGCGCGTACGGACACTATCACGCACATGCACACCCGCACGTGGACATGGACATGGACACGGGCACACACTGAGAGAGGGAGAGCAATTTCCAAGATTGTCATTTTCGTACCCAGGGAACCTGAAAACGTGTATTTCCACTAAAACTTCGACATCAAAAGTTTTGGTCGAAAATAGTGCTTTCTTTTTTACCTTTATCTCATATAGGGTAAGAGAATCTAAAAACTATTTTTTAATAAAATTTTGCCTCTGCAATCTTTTTCTGTACTATTTTTAATATATTTTGTGAAATAAATTTTATCTTATTGACATGTATATATCTATGAAAAATTTAAGTAAATTACGCAGGTGGAACACTAACTAACCGTGTTATAAATGAAGACGCAAGTTCTTTGTAAATTATTGTTGTTATTTTTCAACGTAATTTCCTTTGAGGTCTATGCACCTTTCGCAACGTTTCTTCCACTTTTTAAACCCTTCAAAAAGTATAATTTATCAAACTCTGCAAAATAAGCTTGTGTCTCAGCGATAGCCTCTTTGTTTGGCCTGAATTTTGGCGCCCGAGCCAGGTTTTCATGTAGGGAAATAGAAATAAGTCGCAGAGAGCCAAGTCGGGCGAGTACTGTGGGTGCCGCAGTAATTCGTTGCTTAATTCATGTAATTTGATCGAGACAATTCCGGGTGATTGTGCTGGTATGTTGTCGTAATTAAGGCCGTATCTCCTTCAATTTGTTATCGAATTGGTTCAATAATTCGCTATAGTTCTGTCCTGTTATCGTTTCTCCTTTCTGCAAAATGTTCGTGACGATTATAACCTTCGAATACTAAAAAATGGTGGCTATGACCTTTTCGGCCGATGGGATCGCCTTTGCTTTCTTTGGTGAAGATTCATCTGAAAAAAATTCATTGTTTCGATTGTCGCTTGTTCTCTGGCGTATAATAATATATCCAAGTTTCATCGACGGTGACGACTCGACGCAAAAGCTCCTGCGAGTTTCGCGTGAAGAGATCCAAATACTGTTTTGGCAGTGGCAGCCATATGCGCTTGTTATTCATCATTGCCAATCGCGGCACCCACCGGGCTGATAGCTTTCTTACACTTAACTTATCATGTAAAATATTAATTGCCATTCCGTACGACACGCCTATGGGCTCTGCTACCTCGCCAATTTTAGTTCGGAAATCTGCGAAAATCATGTCGTGAACCTTTTCAACGATTGTCTCAGTAAACACGCCTGCCGGGCGGCCAGGAAGTTCCTTATCAAAAGCAAATGTACGGCCTTCATTAAATTCGTTGAATCGATATCATACGGTGGTCATAGATGGCGAAGGGTCACCGTAGAAGGCATACGACTTAGTTTTTAATTTTTCGCATGTCTTTCCATCTAAAAATAAAAAGCGAGTTACGGATCGATATTGTTCTTTTTCCATTTTATTGAAAAACATTAAGCACGTGTCACACAACTGACTCCCAAATAAAAACTAACCCATGAATCAGTGTGAAATTTAGTACGGTGTCGTTTGAAGGATGGCTGTATACGACAGTAATGTCTACTTCCCTAAGCAACACCACTTGTCTTGGGTACTAAGTGATTCAGCCTTGCATAAATGTACTGATTTTCTAGACCTCAATTTGCAACCAAAACCGGTATACACAAATAATTGAACCTAAAAAGGGTTGTTTAGATAACCATTACTTCTTTGTAGAAATTCAAATTCTAATAAGGCCTATGCAGCATTTCATTCACTGTTTGCTTGCACTATTTAAATTAGTCATGGCAGGCAACAACCCTTTATTAGTATAAATTAAGTAATTAGCCAACGTCATAGACTTGGATGAAAATTAATACAAGAAGTGCATTTTAGCTTTTTAAGTAAAGCATTTTTAGGCAATAAACGCATATTATAACGCTACTGAAAGTGATTAAGGAGTTAATTAGTAAATAATTGTTTTGCGATATCGCAGCAAGTTACTTCTGCCTTTATACATTTAAACTCAATTAATGCTAATTTAACTTGCTATTAGCAAACCATTAATTCCAGTCAATCTACAACATTTTTAATAATTTTGCGAAGTAAAAAGATGACTGGAAGTATCACTCTAACTAGCTAGCACAAGTAAACATGCGACATAGTTCCATAAAAAGAAAAATAACGCCATTATATCAGAAATTTATTAGAAACACGTTGAATAGAAACACATAGTAAAATAAAATGGTAAGAGTATATTTTAAATAGAAAACGTCATTCCTGTGAAGACGGTTATCGTTTATAGCGATTATTGTTTCTCTTCATCCGATAAAGAATCAGGATAAAATTCTCTTGGATCTTCAGCATTTGGAAGATTTTTATAAACATCATAAAGAGGATGAGATATATATGGTAGTAGTTCCATTAAGTGCTGCTTTTTTCTTTTGTAGCGGATAGTGCTTTACAGCGAGCTTGGTTTGGTATCAATATTGCATTAACTTTCCTTCGTTTTGCAAGACGAAGACATTCAAATGTTTCTGACTCACATAACGATATTTTATGCAAGAGCGCTTTTTTATTTGTTTCGTAGCGAATCCAACGTGTCCTTCGCGAAAGTTAAATATTTCACAGCATTAGCTTTTCTTATGTTAGTCACAAGCTTATCCGACATAAACTTTGATAGCCAAAAAAATTTCCGTAACGATAAAATGACTCTTCTTGCCTCCCTGACTTATCAGCTGGACCCAATCATGTCGATGTGCAATTTCCAAATTACGCCTTGTTTTTCCTTATGTATATGTCCCGGCACCAAGAATGTATGATCTATAGTTTGCAGAATTTTAGAATTCTTCAAAGACGTTCTGCTGATATCAAGCTGTCTTCATTTTGATTTCTGTATGAGATGAAATCCGAACGAGTACTAATATGGTTAATTTCAGAATCTAGATCCCTTATTAAGTATCTATAAAGGCATGATAAATACCATAGTCTTCTCTATTCTTTCATACCTAAGTAACAATAGACTTGCGCTTTATCACAACCATGCACGTTTAAAGCAAACGCCCAAAGTCGGCATTTATAGAAAATGCAGTTATAGTGGAAACAAAACTAGATTTCAAATTCATCTTAGCGGAACATCCTAGGACAGCATTAATGATGCTGAGTTAGTTGCTGTTTTAATATACTCAGTGACATAGAAATTACAATACTAAGAGGGAGTAGGAATTTCTTAGTAAAAGTTGGTTGATCTGTTGTGCTAAAATTAAGTAATAATTGATTAACCTTTTAGATCAAGTGGCAATTTGATAACATCACATTCGACAGTTGTTATAATTTTTTTCTAACTTTTTCGGTCTGTGTTTTTCGTACGATTTGTTGTTCTTTTTCATTGTTAATTAACATTATTTTGGTTATTGTTCTTTGCTAACCTGTTTTGTTTGTTTGATCATGCTTAGAGTACGGCAACGAGGATATTACTGTCAATTAAGCGAATTTGACAGAGGTCGAATTATTGGTTTGCGAGAAATTGGTTTTTCTTTTGGGGAAACTGCGAACCGTGTACATCGAAATCGGTCTACTGTAATGTGAATGTGTCTTACATGGTTTGAAGACGGCCAAGAACATCGTAAAGGAGGACCCTGGGCTTCAAGAAGAACGAATGAGTGTCAAGATCGTCGCTTAAGACAACTGGCATTTATAGAACTATTTTCTTCTATTCTGGCAGTTAGTGACCAATAATTTGGGGAAGAAGATCACCTTGTTACCCTTAGAACAGTTTATCGCTGAATCCGCAGTTTTAGGTTAACATAATATCGTCCGCAACATGTGCTTCCTTTGACTGCAGAAAATTTTCAGCAACGGTTACAATGATGCACGACGGTCGTATGAGAGTCAGAGAAAGACGGGATGAACGACGGAATATTCGATTTACAGTTGAGAGGCACGTATACCGCACTGTGGGTGCTACAGATTGGGATGCGATTACTTATGGCAGCAGGTCTCCCTTGGTGTTTATTTGAAGCAATATGACATCACAACGGTATATTTCGGAGGTGGTTGGAACACATCTTCTGAAATACCTACAAGAGCTAGAAGACATTATTTCAGCAAGATAATACACGTCCACATGTAGCGAGGTTTCCCTTGAACTTCTTCGAGCAGGCTCGGATTCATATTTTGCCCTGCCCTCCAACATCTCCAGATCTTTCTCCCGTTGAGCACGTATGGGATATAATGGGTAGAAGGTTCCGAAATTTGCAGCGTTCTTGTTTGACTTTGGAGTCCTTGAGACATTAGGTACATCTTGCATGGGAAGCAGTAGCCCAAGACGAGATAAACCACCTTATTCGATCAATGCCTCAGCATGTAAATGACTGTGTAAGTCAGAGAGACCGCACCACACATTATTAACAATTATAAAATTTTGTTTTACTAATAAAGATTTTCCTCCCAAATGTTGATTTATTACTATAACATATTCCTACCAAATTTGATCTGGAAATTCCAACCCCTTTTTGCGTTGCAATTTCTATGTCACTAAGTATATATGCTATTCTTCGTCAGTTTTAGCCATTCTAATTTTCGCATCATGTACAACACTGTCATTCTTGGATTGCTTAATTTTAATAGTTAAACTAAGAAAAATGTTTCATAAAGTTTATGGTTTTCGGATTCGTAAATGCTGGTTAAAGTTTAATTGGAGGGTAAGTACTTTCTTAAGACTGTTTTCTGGCTTTCGTAGAATTGTATAAACAAAATGTGCTTTTTGTATATTCCTAAGACGAAATTTTTTTTTGTAACGTATGAGCACCTTTTCTGTTCAAGGGTAGTACCACGTAAACAGAATACGCTTTTCTCCTAATTAAAATCTCAATAAATTTAATACAGCGTTTGCATGTGCGATCCATTATTCCAGTGATCCTGAATGAATAAATGCAAAATTCTGGTCTAACTTTTCGTTTGCTGAGGCCCTGGGTATGCATACAACTAGTTTTCTTCTCACATAATTCTATTAAGTCGCTGAATCTTTCTATAATATTCTCCCATTTTCCAAAACCCGTTGAACAAAGACCGGAAAACTGTTTCAGAATATTCTTGTGCGTACTTATTTCTATGAGGTTTCACTTCTTTCATTCTTTTTCCGATATTATTTTAATCTATTTAAAATGTATGCTTTCCTAGGTCTGTATTGTCTTTTTTCTTTACTCTCCTATTATTTTCTCTTACTCTATATGGAGTACGGTGTTGTAATAATTTTTAGAAACAAGTGTCACTACTAATTCTTGAATGTTACATACAGAACGAAAAATAATTTAAATACTCGTTAAATTTTGATGAATTACATACACTAGATGTAATTTTAAACACTTAATGATTGTAACAACTGAAAGTTATAAATTAAACAAGAACAATGTTGCATAAATAATCATTGTTATTAAAATTTAATTAATTAAACAAATTACTTAAATATTATAGAATTACACAAAACAACTATAAATATTATAATGTATAAAATGAGTATAAATAGGATACTAATAAAAAAAATTGCGTGTGTGACAACACATGACTTTCTCTTACGTATATCAATATACAAATAATGTCCATAAATGATTAGAAGATTATTTGCGTTTATTTTGGGAATGATAATTGTAGCGGTCACTCATCCATATTACTGGACACGGAATAAACCACTTAACTCCAGATATTTTCTATAATAACTTGTTTCAACATATTTTTTCGGAGAAACTGTTAAGTTCACATAAAACAGGATCAAAGACATAAGAATTCTAGCAATTTTTAAAAATATTCTTATGGTTTTCGAGAAAATCGCAAAAAACTCAAATCGCAAGAATAAAGTGGTATTTCCGGTAATTCGATTTTGAATTGAATTCTTACTGCTCATGTACGGAAGGTATAAAACAAATATAAAATTTCATTGTTATATGACGTTTAGTTTTTGAGAAATTTTGTTCACAATTAATATTTCTGGTACTTCCGGTTCCGTGATTTTGGAAAATTTATTAGAGATACATCAGGTTCATATAAAACGAAATTAAGTAGCTAAGAAATATACTAAGTTAAAACAAATCGTTACAGCCACTATCAAGAAAATAGCAAGAAACCAAAATTCGAAAAATATTTAAAAATGGCAGAAATAAAATGGTACGTCTGGTTATTCGATGCCAACCAAATTTTTAATTTTATATATACAGGTAGTTGTGAAGTTAAATATAGATTTTCATTTAGCTAGGACTTCATAGTTATTTTATTCACGGTTAACGGTGATAGTACTTTAGGTTACTCGATTTATGGAAAGTTTTCTGTGAATCCTCCTAGATTTTATGAAAGGCCAACAAAATGGTAAAAAATGCGATAAGTTGTAAACAAAAATCGTCGGCGCAGGTTTCAAAAAAATCGCAAAAAAACGAAAAATTCGTAAGATATTTGAAACTAACAGAAATAAAATGGTGCTTCCGGTTATTCGATTTTAACCAAATTTTTGATTTTGTATATCTAAATAGTTATGACTTCAAGTGAACATATTCATTTAGCTAGCACTTGCAGTTTCATAATCATTTTATTCAGAGTTAACACTAAAGTTACTGCAGGTTACTCAATTTACCGAAAATTTTCTGGGAAACCGCGTAGATAATGTGAAAGCAGATGAAATGGCTAAGAAATGTAATAATTAAAAAAAATCGTCGCAGTCGATTTCAAGAAAATCTCGAAAGACCAAAACATGACAAAAGTATAGTGGCACTTCCGGTTATGAAATTTACGCACACACACAGACTAATTTTCAAAACTATGATTTTCGGACTCAGTGAACCCGAAAAAGTGAATTTCCACAAAAATTTCGGCATCGAAAATTTTGAACAAACAATGTAATTAAAGAGTAAAAACTCAAAAAACCATCAAAAAAATCATATATGAATAAATTACGGAATAAGCCCAACTATATAACTATTATATATAGACAACACAACAAAAAACAATATCTATATAGCCATCTAGTGGTAGAAACACTATATAATATTAAATCAGAACTTAATTATATAGAAATTTATAAGATACAGGAGAAGCTGCTTGAACTTGTAATTGTTAATTAGGGGATATCGCCCGGATCAGTTTCGATAATGTTTAATCTAAAATAATATATAATGACGAAATTATAGGAATACTGTTAATTTTCAGACATGAACCTCAACCTAGCATCAGAAAAGCAAAAGCTATTTGACTCGCAAATACTAAAAACAAATCACCTTTTCTTCCCCGACTATAATCACAAGAATTCTTGTTGAATATAAGTGCTCGTGGATATATTCAAGGTGTTGAACTCGTACCGTACGCCTGCCCAATGAAAATATTCTTGAACGTATTCAAGGTATCGAACTCTTAGTGCAACCCTCCCCAACGCTGAATAAGTATTTTGTAGGCTTATACAAATCAAAGAGAGCGACAAGAAACTACGATGGAATCAGAAAAACTTACTCTAATATAAGCTATTTCCTATCCCATAATTAAAACGCACTGAATCCATTGATAATGATAAATAAAACACATCCAGCGTGCGCGTGCGTGATCGTGCGTGCTGGTAAGTGCGCGTGCACCCATGCGTGCACGTGTTTGTATGTGTATGAGTGTGCGGGTGCATACGTGCATGTGTGTATGTGTGTGTGTTTCTTACTTTCCTACGCCACTTAGTAAGAGTTTTGATAAAATCGAATGAGTGCAAGTTCCGTTTTATTCTTGCGATTTATTTAAAAACTGGCTACCGTTCTTACGCCACTGATGACATGTTATGCTAATCAATCGGTTTCTTTGCGAATATTCGTTGAAGGATGTTAAATAGCAACATCTTTGGTGTTAAGCAGCGTTTGGATGGGTGACCGTCGTAATTACCGTTCCCAAAGTAAATGTAAATAATATTTTAGTCATTTGTGGACATTATTTGTATATCTATAGTAAGGGAAACTCGTGTATTGCCTCAGGCCAGATTTTTTTCTTCTGTCGTGATTTACACATTTTGTGATTGCACATATACAACTTCGAATAATGCATATTCCGCAGTAGGATCCGTAGATTTCTTAGCTTTATCACTTTTATTTTTATTATATTGTTTTTCCCTAAATTCAGATTTCTGTTCGACACTATCATCAACATTACTTCTATACTCGAAATATGGATCTAGATCAGGATAATTAGAATTTAAATTACCTTGAAGATCGTTTAGAATATCGTCAGATAAAGATACGGCTTCGTTAGTATCGTTTAGAAGAATAGTAGCTCAATTATGCTGTATTCCAATTTTGTGTTATAGTTACCATCTCTTTAAGAACATGTTATAATATCATGATTTGAAACTGACCGAATATCATTTGCCTAAGTTTATAGAGAAGTGTCACCAGTAGTATTCACATGGCCATAACTTTAGTGCATGTATGTTCAAAAACTTTTACTGAATTTATCCGTACATTTGCGTTTTCAGGAGACGGGCTGTTGAAGTAGACTGAATTGTAGTGGCTTCAGCATCTCACAGAAAAATACAATAATACAAAGAGGTAAGTTTTTTCAATAATTCTAACATGTAGTTAAAGAATTTAGTAAATCAAAAGTGAGCGTATTCAGGTTAGCGTAATTGTTTAGTGAATATTAATATTTAAGATAAACTATAATTTAATCGAAAACATCACATTGGTAATCGGCAGTACTGCCGATTTCGAAACTCTATAGTAGGTTATTAAGAACCCGCAATTCGGATTATCTAGATTTATTCCTATTTAACATACAGAATTTGGTTATTAAATGTAAAGTTTGACTTAAACCCAGCTTTAAAAAACACTGCATTAATCCCTTGTTTACGCCCGCTAGTGATATTATAAACATCAACACAGATGCAATTTACAATAACTCTTTGTCACAACTAAAATCTAAGCTTACAATGAAACTTTAAAATATACCTGCGATTTCAAATGGCCAATTAACTCAACGGAAGTAAGGATCATATGTTTCAATATTGATCACGCTTGACATCAGTGGTCACCAAAGATGTATGTATTTAGTACAAGTCAATAATTATTGATAGCTAAAAATTCGCCCAGTCCTGGAATTCAAAATTGAATAAAATGAAGCTGAAGTCAGTTGTTCGTATTTTGCTCGCAAACAACTCGTTACCATAAAATACTGCAGAATACTTGTAGAACAGAAATAATTTGTTTTGTATTGTTTAGTTACCCATTTCGAAATTTGCATATTTGATAATTCCACATTATTAGTTGTTACTGTTTAATTTACACAATTAATTTGTCAATTATACACCAATTTCATATGATTTTGGTACATATATAATGCATGTTACAACCGATTAAAATAAGCGATTTTTGGACGTACTTTTGCACGCTTTCGTTTCAAAACTAACGATAAAATAGTGGTTTGACATTTACTTTAGAATTTGAAATTTAGCAATCCGCTTTGTAAAATATTTCGTCGTCCTAATAATAAATATTCACAAAAGTATATGAAGCTATTCGTCTTGATTGATGTTACGAAAGGCAACGATTTACTTGCTCAGTTTTATTTAAAACCGATGCGCTCTTAATTATTGTCATAAAACCATTTACATAGGAATATTACCAAAACCAACTCCAACAATAAAAATCAATATCGCTCTAGTGGTAACTATTTAATTTCCCAGTCTTTTTGGTTCAAAGATGCATATTTGATGTGAATGTATTTTATCAAAAAGGAAGGCTATAATAAGAGTGAGGCCCGTCAGCTGCGGGCGTCGGTTAGCTGTATATAATAAGTGAAAGAGATTTAGTGATAAATAATTACATGTATGAGTTAAACTCTATGCTCTATCGAATTAAAATAAAAGCCATGTTCACTCAACAACTAATTATTCCGGGAGGACTTATATTTGGATTTATATGGTTTCATTTACATATTTACGCAACAAATATTAAAATCTATTTTCATTGTATGTGTTTATCATATTTCAATAAATAGTTAATGTATTGAGGTATGGGTCACATTTAGATGTAATAAAACTATTGATTTTAATTTGTGTTTCCCTTATAATTAAGCTTCATTATAGAACTTCTTATTGAGTGACGTACATTAATAATGCTTTTATAAACATTTTGTAGTGTACTTCTAATTAATTTTAACAGGTCTTTTAATGTACATATACACTGTGTCCGAAAAGTATGGAATATCGCATATATCTCAGTAAATATGCATTTTATGGAAAAATGTTTTCTATAACAGTTGCTTAGTTTTTTGTT
>JAHWXV010580061.1:0-12726 GCA_024586415.1 Phrixothrix hirtus | reverse complement strand
AGAAGCAATTACAGGAGACCACAGAAATCAGTACGAAACGAATTAATGCTTCAGTGTAGAGACGAGCTGGTTTAGGCGTAACTGAAACCTCTTCAGAATGGGAACTAAATACGGGTGAATTAAGCATTCATTCGGGTTTCTATCACTACTTCGAAAAATGGAAACGACCTACTAATGTTTTAATAGTCTATAAGAAATTGTGTAGAGAGTTTTGACGAACTTCTTGTCTACACATCGTATTGCACGGTTTCAAAATGTACTATAAATTAAGGATTCCCACGCTCCTTTAAGTGTAATTTTGTGATTTTGGAATAAATTACTAAATATATGGAATTGTTTTAGATTTGCTTAATTACTGCAATTTCTGTAATATAACTTTACATACATTTGTTAATTATTTCAAATGGAAAGGGTATTTGAGCGTGCTTTCGCATACTACATTGAATATGAATAAAATTTAAATATTTGTTATCCAAATTTGATAAGCCATGTAAGTGAACCCTTTTAGAAAGAGTAATAACTATCTTCTTTCAATAACATTAAATTTATGCTTCCATAAAGTAGTACACATTATTGTTATTTGATGTATAACATAAATGGGATGATTAACACTACAAGCCTTAGAATTAAGTGCAACTGAACAGAAAGAGCCATATAATCAAAGAAACAAATCAATGAAGTATGGGTCTGGAAGAAGGCATTTAGTGAGACGCGAGGGTCGAAATTGGCAATTGCATTAAGTTACCTTCGGCCATTTACTGCAGACACCCTGTCTGTATTTAAGAGTTCATTTCTTTGTTGCTCAACATTGGAACTCCATCTATTTATTGGTACAACAATGAAAATGCGGCCATAATTGAAAGTTCTGTAAATTATAGAGTCTCATTGTTAATGGGGTTGGTTGTAAAATTTCTGGTGATTAATTCAACTACACATTAAGTTTGCGGACAAAGAACCTTTTTCTTTACAAAGTGGGGTGAGTTGGATAAAGCCCGCCCAAAACTTTTCCAAACAATTTTTCCCCTAAAATCATCTTTCAAGGGAAGCAAATTAAATAAGCTATTATAATGCAACTCGGGTAGATATGATAATAAAAACACATGCTTCTCTGCTACGTAGAAACGCAAAGGGAATCGTATAATTAACGCTTTTTAATAATAATTTCGCGACATATCAACCCTCTCTGTTGGTTCTCAAGTAATCTCATTAAACCTGACATAGACGAATGTGCGGTTGCTGACGTGATTGAAAAGTAATTTGGTAGAAGGAGTGTGATATCATAATTTAGTTAGCGCCCGCTCAATGCTGTAATTTAGTCCAAACCGCAACTTGTAGCACAATCATGCTTAATTGCTCTGAATCTAGAGTGCCTTGAACGACTAGCATGACCTGCGGACAACATTAAAGTGTCCTCTAAACCTTCTCCACATAACACATCCTAACCCTACTAAATCATTATGTTAAATAATTTCCTTGAAGTTTTAATTAAAATTTCTTCAAGTTTCATTTACTTCGAATACAACCATAATTTAACACGCCAACTTAAATTTCTCAGTCTTAGTTAAATTGCAATACATTAAAGAATTATGGAAATTAAGATAGAAACTGTAAAATCTTAATTTAAATTAATTATTAAATTAAGTAGGGTAAATTAATGATGTGAAACTAAGACTAATTAAACTTTATACGCCATATAAAGGTATATCTCTGTGAGTATGTACAGTGTCCATCATAAAGTTGAGTTCGTATGGAAATTTTTTATTACCTTAATTAACTAAAACTTTTCTAAAGCAAATGCTTTTGCTTCGAAATGGGCGCATAAAAGTTGTCAGTATATGTCAAATAAAATTGTTTTTAATATTTTATCCTATTTACCAAGTTTTATAACGAAAATTGTTGGTATCAAATAAATTTAGTTAATTTGAAAAATTTGTACATTTATAAACTGAGGATTTGCAATTTATTTTGTAGTCCATGTATGGGAACTTTTGTTGCACGTAATCGTCGATATATATTTAAGTTTATAAGGATTATTAATTACAATTTTCAAGGCATTTACATTACAAAATTCTTTTCAATCACTTAACGTTATATCCAATTATTTCACAATAAATGGTTTTCAACTAAGCAATTTGTTATTAATTTTTTCACTTCATTTCTTAATGATCTAGTTCATTTAAACAAATAATAAATGCAATCGTGCGCCTTTGCTTAGCAATATTTCTAACGCCGCTTATGATATGCTTTTTACCAGATGTTTATAGCAACGTCCTGGCGGTCGCTACCTCCAGCCGACTGTTGCGACATATCATTTCTAATGCACTCGAAAATACTGTTTGAGATAATCGTTTTTTATTGTAGGTAATGTGTTTTACTCTATAGCAACTCGCAAGATTTATAAAACATCATGGTTAATTAGGCAAATAACTGGATTATACTATAGTATAAAGTCCATTTTCTTTTATACGCAAGTATAGTTTTCTGAACTGATACTTTTTATTATTGATTGCTTAAATCAAGTATTCTTAAAATACGAGTGAAAAATCTCGTTTTTTTGAACACGTTTCACTCTAATAAATAAAATCCTACTTGGAAGATTTTGAAATTGCATATACTTACGTAGAAGTAAATTGTTATTTAAATACAAATAGTAGAAAACCAATTTCGCCAATAAAATTTTCTTGTGTTAAATAATTTTAAAATGTCATAAATCTCAAGCGGTCAAAATCATCATATACTTTTCGACATTTCATAACGGTATTAACTACTTACCATTCACTATGGGTGAAAATAGAATAAAAGGCAGATATACAAAAATGGTTTTAGAATTTACAATTTTAATGAATGTATGATTATTGTTACAGTTTAAATGAGCAGTAGAAGGCAAAATATCGCCAAGACCGTCAGCTCAGCCCAGGAGGGAGTGGGTCAATAACCGGTACTTCCAGCGGAAAGTTGAATTAACAGTCAAAGAAATTAATCGGGAGGTGCCACTAACTTGGGCAAGCCTTAGCACCTAGATGGATGGAAAGGGAATAGAAATGAGTTTCGGCGTAATTGTAATTGTGATAGTGGTCCCGAAGATGCAATACAAAACAGGGATAACCTAGGTTGCTGGGAAACCCCAGTGAACACAGAGACTGCCACTGTTCAGCAATCTTCGGAATGGTAACAATTTTGCAATTAAGCCTGGCTTATTTAACAATTATCCGTGATTGCAATTATGACTTTTTGCAAAGAAATACTCAAATATGCTTGACAAGAATGGAATCACTAGTAAGCATATGTTATACTTATATTCTCACAGAAAAACGGTGAAGTACATGTGCAATGATAAATACGTCAACTAAATGAATCAAATAAATAAACCAATAAACAAACAATTAATTGTCCAAACAAAAATCTCTAAACGACTTTAAGCGATTCCTTAAATTATGATTGCCGTTTGCCCAAGAATTGTCGCGGGCTTGTAAGCACCAACTAAATTCTAAACATTATTTTCGTTCACAAAACCAAATCAGCGGTCAAATAGTTATAAATATCACAATTTTTTGACAGACAGCACATTTCTACAGGTAACAAAATACAGTTTTCTCAAGTGGGAACTGATCAAGGGAGCGTGCCTTATTTCGTATAGAACTTTATTGGCCGGAACCAAACATTTGTATTCGATCGAAAAATGTTGTTTCCCGGCATCAATATTCATACAGCAAGAAGAATAGCTATCATACAAAATATTTGGGAGTAGTTGATTTAAAGCTTCATCACTGCCTTGAACTTTATTAGATCTTTCAATTGGAACGAGTCGACCATCCACTCTTCGCCTAAAGTGCGACATCTATCCAATTCCTCTGCAAGGAACTATAAGTAATCCAGAGCCTCTCATCCCCAATTTACTGAAATAAATAATTAACACATGCCGGACAAGGTATTTAATTGGCAAGAATCAGTTACACTTTGCGTGACGCGAAATAAAATACGGCTTTCATCAAACGTTTTATTACTCACTAAATAACGCCGTTTTTATTCGAATTTTTGGACCAAGAAGTAATTCCAAACTACCACAATTAATTAATTTACTTATGACAAATATTGGCAGAGCCATCTATTGTTTATATTAGGAGGTGTTTTAATATAAATAATCTAAAGAAGAAGATTCCTCCTAAAAATGGCGCAAATTTTAAAAATTAATTCGGCACAAGTGAAAAGCCATCAAACTGTATTGTGAACAATTCTAAGGTTTCTCACCAAAAGATTTTTAACCTAACTAAATAGGTAAAAATATAAAAGTTTGCATTTCCAAACAGCGTGACACAGCACAGCAGACCAATGGTTTCGCCCTAGTGGGGCTGTTTAGAAATGCAAACTTTTATATTTTTAGCTATTTAGTTAGGTTAAAAATCTTTTGGTGAGAAGCCTTAGAATTGCTCATATTACAGTTTGATGGCTTTTCACTTGTGCCGAATTAATTTTTCATAATCGTGCCATTTTTAGAAGGAATCTTCTTCTTTATATTATTTAATTTACTTATGTTCTCTTCTTTATCTTAGCAATCGCCTAATTTTTCGTTCACGCTTGTTTTTCTTTTCAGAAAAATAGCCATCAAAAATTTAAGCAAATTAATAAGCAAATGTACAGGTTGGCTGCAAATGAAGGACCACGTCTTACATGAATTTATACTAAAACCTAATGACTAAACATCACGCTTCGGTTGTTATGTAGCTTGCTTAGATTTTATCGTGTTTTACGTTCGTCAAATTAACAACTAAGAAAAAATATAATCGAACGAATGTGCCTTAAAAATGCCTGCCATAGAAGATGTAGTACTAGATTTCGTGATGGAAGATCCTCCCGAGGGTATGGTATGTCAGAATTTCCTTAACAGAAATGTATGCTAACAGAACATTTCACAACAAGGATAACTTTCAGTAATTGGTTATTTGCCCAATTATAACCTTAAATTTATATAAAAATATTTTAGCGGGTACCTAACAAATTTTTCCAAATATGGGTGATCTACAAGCACAATCTTCGTTTCTGAAAATCCCCGTTTATGTTGTACGTTCGAACTGAATAATCAATCGTCTTCTAAATAACCGTTTCAATAGCTAAGTTCGAATTTTTTACAAAATACCTTATAAGGCAGTTGCTTTAGGTAAGTAAGCACTCCTTTAGTAGAACTAAGTTTTACAATTTACTACTAAAGGAGTGACTCCTTACCTAAAGCATAATTAAATCATAAATTTACAAAAAAATCCATTAGCCTAACCCTAATTAAAAAATCCAAAAAACAAAACCAAATATATAACATCTACAGGATGGATCAGCACAAAACTAATTTAAAAACAATTCAACATCCCCATCCCTTCCAATAATAAAAAAGCATGCAAACAAAATACCAAAAAGCAAAGCATGCACTATCCTAGTACTATATCTAATTAATGAAATGGTTAGCAAATGTGATGCGTTTTAATTTTAAATATTCTATTGTTATAATATATTTTTAAATATAAGTTAGAAATATTTAAAATCGAGGGAAAAAACAGTGACGTAAATTAAATCACATAAGTTAGTGAAGTCCCAGCGTTGAAAACAAATTAACATTATTTATGGTGTTTATATTGAATGGGAATAATCAGTTTTATAAGGCAATTTTCCGGATAGCAGAAGTGACCCCGTAAAATGACATAGAGAGGGGTTGAATATAAAAGGGATTAGAGACTGGAAATTATAATCTCCGTCGAACTTCTTTCGATTATCTGCGACTTTCGAGCGTTTTCCGTTGCCAGTCGTAGTAACTGACAGTGAATCTTTATTAGAGCGAGTAATTATAAATTATTGTTAGTTGCAATTATTTGACACAATTGCAAACCATTTCGATTAGTTAAACCAAAGGTCTATACATTGAAAAATTATTGTGTGTGTTTACAAATTGAACTTGCTAAGAGGTAGTATTGGCCGTTGTCGCGAGATTAAAAATCAGCGACAGACTTATCTGGATTAATTGTCGGATACAAATAATTAAATAGGGTACTTGTTATCCCGCCAGTGCGGTAAGTACATTTTGTTAGTATAAACGTTATTCGGATGGCTGCCGAAGTTACAAAAAAGCTGAATATAAAAATTAATTGTTTGCCGTAGAATTACCTGAAGTATAAAAATTAAAATGAGGTATCAAATTATTTCGTTAGATTCAAATGACCAGATTAGTTATCTAATGCTATTTAAAGTTATACAGAACGAATAATTTAAAATTATATAAGTGCGTACTTGAAAGACAATTTTTCTTGTTTATTGGAAAGTGGGCGGAAGAAGGGTCTGCTGTTAAAATATGTCATCAATAAGTTGGAAAGATATCAATAAGCTGTAGTGCGTATCCCCAATCTGAGTGCACATTGGAAAAACTTTAAAGGATTTCATTTGAGAAGAGTTTTAAAATCATAAAAATATAAAAAACTTCAAGAGCCACCGTAAAATAAATTACTACCAACTTAGAGCAACGTACGGAAAATTGCACAGGGTTAAGTCGGTCGCTGTTAAAATCAACAAATTTCCAACGGTTTCAAGTTTAACACAAGCCGAGATTAGTTTGAAATGTAGATACCTGTTTCGCCAACGAAATCAGGAAACGGAACTAACAAAAATTTATAAAAAGCCCAAAACACGAAAATGCATGATCTTTTCGTGAAGTGCGAGCATAAAAGTGCATACATTTCGCTAAAATCTGGATTATGTTAATGTTTGTTTGTCACTATTTAAAATGCCTGCGCTGATCGAGGATACCGTTTACTGTGAAATACGTGCTATGATTCGTTTTCTTAGTGTTAAAGGCATTAAATTGGCCGACATTCATCATCAGATCAGTGAAGAGTATGGAGACAATATTATGAGTGAAGGAATGGTACGGAAATGGGTTAGAGTTTTTAAAGATGGCCGCGCGAATATTCACGATAAGGAATCAAGTGGGCAACTTTATGTCATTACTGGAGATTTGGTTCAGAAAGTTGACAAAAAAGTGAAAGACAACAGATGCTTTATGATTTCATCGTTATCTGATGAGTTTCCTCAAGTTTTCAGAAGTGTTCTCTATGAAGTTGGCGGCAGACTTCTATGAGGATGGGATCCGAAAGCTGATTGTACGATACGATAAATGCCTCAATATTAGTGGAAATTATGTAGAGAAGTAGATTAAGGTACAGACTTTCATGTAAAAATAAAATTGTTAAGAAAAGTTTACTTGCTTTTTTTTATTTTAAAACCGTACTTATTTGAAAAACACGTGTTGTATAAACTTACATTTGAAGTAATTAAAATCTAATTTTCCAGCATATTATATTTTAAAAGCTGAAATTCTTTTATCGCACATGCAGAGCAGCCACGTTGAACTAAGTTTTTCTATATTTTGTATGACCCACATATTGTATTCTTTCATAGATAATATAAAGTAACATTTGTGTGTAAGAATTGTTGTAATTTACATAATTTGCATATTATTTTCAATACAAATGTTTTGCTAGTGATTTTTATTTATTTATTGAAACTATGTCAATCTGGTGGAGGTCGACAAATTAAATAAAAATAAATACCAAATTGTTTTTAGCATATCAGGTTAAAACGTTAGAACTGTAAAGCTATTGTTCTGTTAAAATAGTCTTTGATCCCTAGGATAACTGAACAAAATCCTTAAAATTACATTGTTACCTAAAACTACAACCAATTCACGTTTAATTAGAGTAAATTAATTAATTACTAAAGAATAATTTCTCATTCTGCCAAAAACGTAACCAATAGTATATAGATTAATTCTGTCTACCTGTCATTGAAACTATTCATGCTAAATTTCTCAAAAAAAAATTCCTATATGCGTATTTTTTGTATATTTAATGCAGATAAGTGAAATGGCCATTAAACAAGTTAAGTAATTACAGGAGTGGTAAAATTCAAACATATATAGACATGTTTAAATTATTTATCAATCTAAAAGAATATATCCAAGAGAATACTTAAAACGTAATTAGTGTAAAACCTCGTAGATGATTAATGACAGCAATGCTTAGTGTTATTAAAAAACTTTATAATAATGTTACTGATGATGTGGACTACCATAAATCTATCAAATGGATCACGATACAAAATTTTTCATAATGAAGATTTTGACATTTTATAATTGCTGACACATCAACCGAAAAATTATTAAAGTCTATTATATTAAAGTGGAAATATGTCGCTTTCATTGATGTATACTCTGTTTTTATGTATTCGTTTTACTTATTTTGTTAATGGGTTTATACTCGTAGTTGTTTATTGATTACCTAATTATTTTTCTAAAATTAGTTCTTTGAATCAGAAATTAAATTTAATAAACTATCAAGAAGTGATACCAATATTTAATAAAAATGAGTGGATGTAATCAAACATTTTTAGGATATGTGTTTGTCGCTGAGTCGTAACCATAAATCTTTGATGGACGAAAGCGTCTTTCCATAAACTTGCCGCATCAAAGATATTTTGTCAAAGAATATTGGTTACTTCAATAAAAGAAATAATAAAAAATCGAACACAAATAAACAAGCAAACAAGAAACAAAATCAATATACCTCAACATGGATGATTTTATGGCCTCGTGTGCGAAGGTTTTCTTAATAAGACAATAAAACATTTTATTAGGCTATAGTATGTTGACCAAGAAATGTATAATTATTCATGATAAATTACGTAAGGTAAATTACGCTTGTCAAATATAGCAATAGCAGAGAATATAGCGATTATCCTAGTATCCACTGGTATTTCTACATTTGATGAGCTCGTTCCTCCTTATTAAATTTAGAAATCGAAGTACGGTATTTATCGTCCCTGATATGCACTTCGTTGTCTGTCCTTACTTACTAACAATAGTTGTAATTTATTAAAAATATATAAACTTGAGAGTTAAATATTTGTATACCTGCTATAGTAAGGTTAGAAAATACCAGAATAACCCTCGTATTCCCCAGATTTAGTTTCGGAGCAGTGATGGCGCATCTTTGCCATCTTTGTTTATTAATTTATAAGCAGATCAAAAATATTTTAATTTAGAATTTCGAATTTATTATTAAAAATCCGTATTAAAAATGCAGTTACGACACAATCGTAAATAAAAGGAAAATCTTATAAGAAAATCATAACAAGCAAAGAAGCTTATCCATGCGATCCTTTGATGTGAGTTGTATAATTATTTAAAAATTCTTTTTTGTCCCTTCAATTTAGTTTAAGGTCTGTTCATTACCTACAATAATTAGATTCTGTGGGACCTCTTATCTCGCATGCATGCGGAAGCAAGAAAGGTAGAAAATTTGCACAAACTCGAGGGGAGCAATAGTTGTATCTGTAATATTAATACAATTAATTTTGTGCAAATTAATTCATCCTACAGCTTTCCAAAATAAATGTATCTTAAGTTTTAATGACCATAGAAACATTCAGAAAGAAAATTTTCATTATTTATCTGGGACCCTAAAACTCCATATTTTGTTAAATCTTGAATATCAGGTAACATTTTTAGCTTAATAATCTGTACTTAAACAATAATTAAAAGCATTACCATCCAATAAACTTTAACATGAAATTTATAATGTCATACTAATTTATTCAAGCTTCAAAATCTATTCCCAACTAACACATTATAAAATCAACTTGTAATAAATTATTATTAAACGTTGGAAAATGGTATTTTTACTTTGTCTTACCTATATAAAATATAGTATAAAATATTGTTTTGGTTCAAAATTTTCGATGTCGAAAATCATGTTTTTAAAAATTGCTACGTGTGCGTGCGTGCGTGCGTGCGTGCGTGCGTGCGTGCGTGCGTGCGTGCGTGCGTGCGTGCGTGCGTGCGTGCGTGCGTGCATGCGTGGGTGCTTACGTGCGTGCTTGCGCGTGCATGCGCGCATTCGTGTGTGTGTGAACAAAATATTTCGAAAACGAAAAGTCGTAGGTTAAAAAATTTTTTTATTTGAATTCGTATCCATCTTCGCACGCGACTGTAACAATTTCACTAAAATCCAATAACCGGAAGTGACACTTTACTTTTGTCTTTTTTGGTTTTACGCGATTTTCTCGAAATCGGCTCTTACGATGTTTTTTAAATTTATTGTATTTCTTAAACATTCAATGCCCTTTTATATAATCGAGACGGTTTCTCAGAAAAATGGCCACAAAACGCATAACCGGAAGTACTCTTACCTTTAACTGTGAATAAAATAACTATGAAACTGAAAGTCCTAGATAAATGTAAATTTATATGTAAGGTCCTAAGTACCTTTGTATAGTAAATTAAGAATTTGGTTAAAATGCAATAACCAGAAGTATAACTTTATTTCTGTTATTTTTAGGTATTTTCCGAATTTTTCGTTTTTTCCGATTTTCTCGAAATTGGCTGTAACGATTTTTTTTAAATTTATTGAATTTCTTAGCCATTTCATAACCTTTTATATAGTTTAGGTTATTTCCCAGAAACATTTCAGTAAATTGAGTAACCCGAAATATCTTCACCGTTAACTCTAAATAAAATAACTATGAAACTAAAAGTCCTAGTTGAAAGGAAATTTACATTTGTAGTCATAACTGCATTTGTATACCAAATCAAGAATTTGGCCAAAATCTAATAACCGGAAGTTCCACTTTATTTCTGTCATTTTTAGATATTTTCCGAATTCCCTATTTTCACGATTTTCTTGAAATCGGCTGTAACGATTTTTTTAAGCTTAATATATTTCTTAGCTACCTAATTTAGTTTTATATTAGCCAAGGAGTTTCTCTAATAAATTTTTGAAAATCGAGTAACTGGAAGTACTTACAGTATTAGTTGTGAACAACATATCTCAAAAACAGATCATCATATGAAAATGAAAAACCATATTTGTTATTTATCTTCTGTGCATGTTTAAGTGAAAATGTTAAAGAGCTTACTATCTTCAACGAAAACACAACAGTCCTAAACTGAAGATTGAAGCGGATGCCCCAGAATCAAACAGAGAGTGACTAATCCAACATAAATTTTAAGCAAAGAATACTCATCTCACAGATTGAAACTAACCTTCTATCGAAAACGGGTTTTAAATATAATCTATAGAATTCTTGAATCGTAACCCATACATTTTATTTATTGATGTGTTTATATAAATCGATATAAAAATCATTCAAAATATTGGTATTACAATTAAATTTAAAGATTTAGATCCTTTTGATTATACATGCCTTTATTTTTGTCCACTGACGTACACGTTTTAACTATTTAGTAAATAAAATACAATAAAATTGTTATTCGTTTGCCTCAAAATTGGCCAATTATAAAATATAATTAATTCTAACAAAGCAGTTTTGTGTTTTTTCAATGAAACTTGGTAGCTTAATGGCACCAAATCTCCGAGGAAGAAAACTAGTGTTTATTTTTTATACTATCAGAAAGGGTAAAGTGGCATGTCTTTAAAGTATTATTCTTTATTTGCTAAAATTAACTTAATTGTTCTATTTAAATCACAATTTGCCTTATTTTGAAATCAATTTAAGGTTATGTATTTAACAAATTATTTGAAATATATTACCAAATGCTTATAATGAGAACATAAATGTTAGATTTAACAGTAAAATTTTTAAATCATAATGGAGTTATCTTATTTTATCTTTTATTTGATTATTGCAAAGCTTAACATTTGGAAGTTGAGCTTTTTTAATGAAAAAAATTTACGATTGCATAGTTGTATTGAAAACTGAAAACTTGTTTTATTTAATTATTAATTTTTTTATTTTCAATTCAACTTGCAAGAGCGTATTCTGGATCCAAGCTTAGCCCTTACCAGAAGGTTAGTTAGTTTTAATTCCAATCTTGTTAGTCATATTCTAAAGTTGAGTAAATAGATATTTATCAAATAATTGTCTTCGATCTTTTTGCAATTGCAACAGTTATGCATTTAAATTCAAGTTAAAATATACAGGGTATTACAAACTAACGTGTACTTTTTCAAGGAGATAGATCTTGAGAACTTGGAGAATTCCAGAAAAATAATAAAATAGATTTTTTCTGAATATTCAAATGTTTATTTAAAATACTCAAAATATAATACAAAGCCCTGTATATCATGTCTGTTGTAATAAACAAGAATGATTTACTACTAAAACGTAAACGGAAGTAAGCAGAATATTGAATACAAGTATTAAGTTTCTGGGTTATTTTGTAATAGATTAGTACAATTACGTCATATCGTTTTGAAGTTCAGCATCTTGTTTTCACTTTGTTATAGTCTGCTATTTTCCAAGAGTTTTAACGTAAAAGCGTTGTTTTTATAAGAATGTAACGATTATAAGCGTAGTATAATTAGTACTTCCGAGTAATGTTTAATGATAAATTAGACATTGAAGTTGTATTCAAAATAAATTATGTATCTCTTAAATTTTGGGTATTTATTATAAGCAAGTAACTTAATTATTGTTTATCATATAACCATAAAATACAACAATGCAATTTTTATAACTTCAATTGAATTCGAAACAAAACTTACAAATTGTTAAAAAATTATAATTCTATCCAATAATAAGAGAATCTTTCAGTGTGTTGCAAAATTATATGATTTATATTTTCATTTATTGCGTACATTAAAGAGCTAATGCACATAAACCCACAAATGAATATAAAAAGGTTCGAATTTTACAAATTACTCATTATTAAAAGCAAATAGTAGTACAAGCTGT
>JAHWXV010580030.1:0-13828 GCA_024586415.1 Phrixothrix hirtus | reverse complement strand
GGATGAATATTATGAATGCTATCGCCTAAAATGAATTATACTACTTTCTTTGCCTATTGGTATATGTTATTTTAAGAATTGGTATTTTACCATTTATGCCGCGCCGTGAGAATTTGATTACGTTGCGTTATTCCCTTCGTACAACCTTGAATTTGTGTGGGAACTTATACTAATTATAAAAGTGAATATGTTACGAGGCTCATTTAAAAAGTTTACTTAAAAAGCGATTTACGGCTACATAAAGGAATATATTTAAGGATTTCAAAATGCTATGTGTACTTAATGTACTTTGGTTTGAATAGAGATGATTTTAAATTTTAAATAATTCTCAAAAGAAATTGATGATAGCTATTAATTGAGTTTACCTAACTTGATAAATAAATGCACAAAAAAACACAGCGGAGCTGACAAGATTCGCGTTTATTCCTTTTATTTTTATCTTTAATGTTAAATTTTCATGTAACTAATTGACATTATTATTCCCGCTTGTCATTAGATAAATAATTAAAGTTGTTATCTCTCAAAATTTTGTTTATTAAGATATTTTGCCTTGCCGTTTCATTTGATTGAAAGTTTTGTTCTGCGTAACTTACTTATTGTAAGTTATTTAACATTGAAATAACGTTGTACGGTATCTGTTAGATACGAGGACTTGTCAAATAATGCTAGGTTAGTTTTGATCTATAAAAAGCAATTGATTTATGCTTTTTGAGTGTAAAATGTATCCTTTATCAGGATTTATAATTAATGTCACTGAGTTCTACAGTTGAAGTATAATAATTTTAGGTCAGCTTTGATCTATAAAAAGCAATTCATTTATCCTTTTTGATTGTCAACGTATCCATAACCAAGACATAAATTTAATGTTATTATTTATGTTACTCTTTCGTTTATATGATATTATGCGATTTGTGAACGTTTTAACTAGGTTTTTGAATAAATACCTGTTTCATGGTTGGCGAGTTGAGGTTCTACCAATACCTTTTCCGGGAAACATCGGAAAAAGGTATTGGTAGAACCTCAACCCGCCAACCATGTATCGTCGTTCAGGCTTACGTAAAAGTCAAAGCAACTTTAAGTAATTAAATAAAGTATGTAAAAAATACCTGTTTATCTATTGATCTGACTTGTGATTTTACATAACTTCCCTTTGCCTGATTTACTTATCTTTAGGACTTATTTTGGCCTATAATTCCAAATGCTGAGCAACTACTGCAAATATGTTTATCCTAGGTGAACATCTTGTCATTCAAGTGTTACCTGCTACTAATAAAGCGAACGACTGGTGCCCTACTTATTCTTTACTTCTCTTCGTTTTGATCTTAGGAAAACGTTGACTTAATTCGAACCAGTAGGTACACACCGAGAAGAGTATTTTTATCAACAACTTTTTACCACCTTAACTACACCATACACTCCCCTACTCCACCGCTTTGCTACTGAGCTAGATTTCGTGGCAACTTCTTACATCATTTCATATTCTTAATAATAGAGGGCATTTGCCTTATATTTGCTATTAAATATTATACAGCTAGTACATACAGGGCGTTTAAAAATTGTTTGCGACTATTTTACCCACATATAGTGCTCATTGAGACAAACAAAGAAGTCTTAATCAACGTAGATCCGAAACTTAACTATTTCAGAGATATTGCAGGTTTGTTTCAGGAGTAAAAAATTATTTAATTTTTATCTGTTGCCTATAATAAAAATAAGTCTGATAACTGCGATCAAGATATTTATTAGGTACTTATTCATGCACATCGCGTATTAATATGCCCGAATATATAAATTTTGAAATGGCATACATGCATTTTATGTACGGTCGTGCAAATGGTATATGCTTCAACATATCTGAATCGCGTTCTTCCAAATGACAAAATGTTTACGAGTATTCATCAGCATCTTTCCGAAACTGATACATTTAGTGAAAACAATAACGATGCTGCTCGACCTAGATCAGTTACTACTTCGGCAAGTGAAGTAAATGTTTTAAGAATGGTTGATGAGAATCCAGGCATTAGCATACGAAGACTTTTTACTCAAACAGACATCAATCATTCCTTGGTTTAGAGAATATTACATGAGAATCTGCTCTACCAATACCACATTCGACGAGTACAAACGCTTTCCCTTCCTGATTATGCTTTACGAAGAGAATTCTGTCGATGGATACTAAAAAATCTTTCCGAAATTCCTAATTTGGTACCTCATATTTTATTCAGCGATGAAGCCGATTTTACGAGAGATGGTATACTAAATTTCTACAACAATCACATTTGGGTGGACGAAAATGCCCACGAAGTTGTTCAGTTTCGGCATCAAGGACGGTTTTCTTTAAACGTTTGCTTGGGAATTTTGTCTAGAAATAGAAGGGGGACATATAGAGCATCTACTGTAATGACCTTATTATTTTACTTTTTTTTTAATTAAATAAATTAAAAATCTTCTATATCTTTGAAATGGTTGACTTGCAGACTTTTGTTTATTAAGACTTACTTGTTTGTCTCAATGAGCACTATAAGTGGGTAAAATATTCGACAACAATTTTTAAACACCCTATATAAGCACGGAAGAATCTGTGTCGGTCTTATTAGCTTAAATAAGGGACAACCGTCATTCTCTGATGTACCAAGCATTGATTCTGATATTTTGAAACTGAGAAGATTTTTATTTTTGTAAACATTTGACGTTGAAAAATCATTGGGAACAATTTTGAATTCTCATTTATATAAAAACATTTACGTTAGTAAAGTATTTATAATTTTATAACTATTCTGTCTGTTTTAATAAATTGCATACTTTACTTAATAAAAATATTTTAAAATAATTTAATTTCAACATCTCTTCTTTAAACAATTACTACGACTTGATTTACAAGTACTCATTATTAAATCCTTTTATAGGTTTCTATCCTTGAACCTTTTTTTCAATGGCTATAAAGACAAGTTTTAGCTTGTCATGTTCATAATAATAGAGTGCATTTGCTTTATGTGTTATGTAATAATGCTTTATCATAAATCTTCATTATAAAATTGTGCCAACTTCTGTAACTGTTGTCAGATGTAATATATGCCATTATTTATAGTAACAGTTTTCGTATTTTTTATGTGCTCAAATGTTTCCTTTCAGAATAAAGTGGGAACCATATTAAATCTTTATACGGGTAAAGGTTATCTTCAATATGTCGTTAATGATTTTGATAATGTTCGAATCCCCTAAGTAGTACCTGCTCCTCTGAATTTCGATAAACCTTGTGGCACCCTTTTCGTTTTTAATTTTACTACACTTCTGCAAGTACATGTAGCTGACTCAAAGATACTTTCTGGCTCAGTCCCACCCTTGGCACTTGAATCTAACGCGCTAGTTTCTTTATAGTCGTCAAACAATGCGGTGAATTTTCATCTTTCTTTTTTTAGTTATACTACTTCTGTCGCCCCATTTACTTTGTCACAGGCTGAATTGAAAATAATATATACGACAAATTCACGAGTATTCAACCATAGCTGGAAAAGCTATAGAGGAGCGAGGGGGGTTCATTGGCATTTTTGAGGTTGAACACTGTAAGGTTACATCAAAATTGGGAAATATGGGCGTCACTGTTCTCTAGTAAAATAACTGGCAGAAACACCATGTATGTCACAATGTTAAGACGTACCTGTAGAGCGTAGACAGACACTCCTACGGTAATGCCGATCCAGGATATGACTAAAAGAAAATATGCTAAACGGCAAGTTCTTAATATTTATGACGGCTTCTGCATATTACGGAGTACTAATTTACTATTAAAGTTGGGGTGAGGCCCCTTTCTCATATTTTATCGATCCAGATCTACTAGTGATTATAAAAAGGGAAAATAAATATGAATATTCTGATACGCCCTGTATATTAAAATAGATTTGAAGCGTCAATAAAAATTACAGGTCGAATTGATGCTGTACAAAAGTTTAAAGTATACTTTACTTTAATTAAATAATTAAAGAACAAGTACTAAATTCGACCACGCTGTATATTGTTACTACTGTTTTACCCAAATGCACTGTAATAAAAGTCCTAAATTTAACTCGAAACAAATGACTCATTACTTTTCTTTTTCTAGTAAATCACCGGATCGGACTTAAACTTATTGTACGCGCACTGTTTAGTTAACGTTTTGAAAAAATTTATATTATTAAAATAAAAACAACGATTTAGCACTAAACACGTTCATATAGATTCGCACTTCATGTCAGATTTTTATAACACATAAAATTCATAAACAATCAAAGTTGGTCAAATTATGTCTTAAATTCTAAAAACAACATAAACACATTGGTTCACAATTCTTATTATGCAAAGTCAGATCGGCAAACAGGCCGGAAACGGTTATTTAAAATTAACTTGTAATTAGCGAAGCTTGTTTACGCCAACGATATCATACAAAATTCAAAATATGCATGAAACATAAAATTTTGTGGGTACTCAGCGTTCTATACTGCTAGAGTTTTATAAAACAGGGTAAATTATTATGATACAATTATTACGTTATTCAATAATCAATTTTAACAAACTAAAATTGCTAATTTACATTTTCAACATCAAGAAAATTAACTAAGCAATGTTATAGGGTTCTTAATTCATTTGTTTCGCAAAAGTTCAAATTGGGAACCAATGTCCCTTGCTTATTTACGTTAATCGAAACCGGGTTCTTCAGCGTCGGTAACAGATTATTTAAACATGCGGCGGTTAAAACAAGCCCGATATCGATCATAGGAAATTATTATTGCCTTGATTTCTGTCGAGTTTCCTACTCCAATTAATGTGAAAATTCTACCTCAAAGACTATGCAAACGGCAGATACTTAAAATTTCGACAGGGATAATTTTTAATTAGCTAAAACAGAAAGGCTCTCCCGAAAACAATTGCTACTTGTAATTTCGCCTCTTAACGTGAGATCATCCAAAACCTTCATGACGCCAGTCGTTTTATTTCTATATTAAATCAATTATTTATTCCACAATATTTAGACACTAATTATGCGTTAATTCTTTGTACGCCCTTTTCTGTTGTTTTGCAGCGAAGCAACGACATTTATATCACTTTGATGAATATATATTTAGAAGTTTGAACAATTTTAAAGTAAATAAACGCTGATTTCAACAATTTGTAACAATGAATAATATTTCTGTTTGAATGTTTATAACTATTATTAATGCTAGATTTACATAAATATATAAAACACTATACGAGGTGTATTCAATTAAATTCAATACTTTAACTTACTTATACTTTGGAAAATTAAATTTTGGATAGTATTTTAAATTGATCCATGCCCTATTAAGCCTTGTTTTAATAAATAATTATGGTGATGCCTACGTACTATACTTCGCTTTAAAACAGCAAGAGCTGGCAATTTTTCAAGTTTAGATTTTAATTTAGCTTTAAAATATACTGAAGGATTATCAAATTGTAATAGCAGAGGTAATGCGGTCGACAGGTCACACTAGATTATCGCAACTACGACGTGAGAAACAACAGTTACCGTGACATATTTTTTGATGTATCACGCTATCCGCACCTGCTAGGAATGTCGGAAAATGTTTTAGAGGAATCTCAACAAATGGATTTATGAGACACGTCTCACTCCGGAGGTCATTATCTGGGCTTTTCTCCCGTATGAACTAGAAAAACATGATCTTGCTATTTTAGCTGTGGAAATATATATTTTATCGAAATATTTAGTTATTATTTAAAGAGGAATGTAGAATAATTTATAATATAAAATACACTCATTGGCGTGTCGCAAATAAAATTTTTAATTTAAAATCGAATATTTTATTTAAATCGACTTAAAATAAACAAAGGTTATTGAAAAACAGCAAACAGCCAGGGGCCTCTCGTAACCATTTGTTTTACCTAACTACATGTTTTGTATTTAATTTCAAAACCAATGAGGTCGTTCACACTTGATCAATTAGAAGACTGTATACAATGACTGCTTTCACATTTATACAGAAACTTAATTAGCCTTGGCGGCTGGGCCAAACAATGCAAGTTTACGCTGCGCCGACGTTTATCTTTAATTTTTTAGACAGTAAAATATTTAAACGTATGCCTTCTCAGATAAGAAAGTAAAATTATAGGCACCTATCAGTATGATGTTGCGAATTGAAACAATTCCACATTCGGTTAAATCCGCGTCAGTCATTTCCATAACCTAGTCACAAAAACAACAAAATGCATACCGAAGTTTAAGAAAAAAGTTAAATTTTGAACAAAAACTAGGTTTGGTTTGCCATATTAGAAAGTTAATGACTACGGTATACCTTCCTAGATTTCGTAATATTACGTAATATTAGTAAAATAATGTTTTGGCCAGATCTGGTACAATATTATTATCCAAGACCCGCAGATTTTGTTTAAGAAGCACAACCTATTATACCATTCCAAGGATAAAAAGCTTTCAAGTGTTTATGAAGCTATCTATTCATAATTCTATAGCCTACATGGTGAAGGAAGTCTAGGACAACTACTAGTAAGCCTATAATTGATGCAAATTGAAGCATGGAGTTCTTAAAAGTAGATTCTATTATTATTAAAACGAAATTAGAAATGTATTTTGTTGTGAATTACCCAGTAGTGATCTCTGTAATGCGTCGTACCCTTAATCGAATTATCAACTTAAATGAATTTCATCTATCAATTTCTATGGAATATTCTAGGAGTTACAGTTTAGATATGAATACCTAAATCACAGTTTAGTTAGTTTGTAAGCATGTTTGAAATTCCTACAACATTGGTCATTCATTTGGAAACACCCAGTACATACATCCGCGTAGTAATTAGAGAATCTAATTGGTGGATTACCAGTATCAGTTTTATGCCAAAATCACAAATGTAAAGTTGTAAGTTGTACAATTCCATTTTAACAATAATCATTAAAATTCGAAAATCCCAGGTTACGTTTTAGAAAACAGGAGAATTTTACTTAAAAATATTAATTCAGCAATTCCCATGAGAAGGCTTGCAAGTCTAAAAATAAATGTTAACCTCTCTCGTCTTCCCCCTTCAATTTCAAGGAGAAATACTTCCTTTACGGATAGTAGATATATGGGAACTAGAGAGCTAAGTTAAGTTTCCGCAGTGCGTGTCCAAGTAATATTCAAAATATATAATTGAAGAGTTACCTGAATGATGTAATAGGGGATCAAATTGGTAGAAATTTGGTCTATTTCTGTCCAGGATGAATTCGTAATAGAAGGGTCAATTGCAATTTCCTGTCGATTCGGAACCAAAGGGTTTAAGTCCGACAAGGTTGTATGCAAAATAGGATAAAAAGAGTATCCTAGGCAGCACGTATGTTATCTTCGATTCCTTCGAGAAGTTAGCGATCTTCAGAACACCAAGTAGGTGATTTATCCGTTATTTAAGCTTCGCCGATCTACGCCTCTCGTTAAGTAAACTCTGCTGGGACGAATTAGTCGACCACGTATAAATTCAAAACGAGTTCGTTAATATCATAAATAAAAAGTCTAACGTTTTAAATATTTAATTGTTTATATCATAAAGGCATTAGGGCCAATATTTTGTTTGTTCATTTTAGAATAGTTTAATTATTAGTAACCCAAGGGTCACTTGATTTAGATATAAAGAATTATTGTTTCCATTATTCTCTTCCGGGAAGATGTGTAAATTGTTAATTGTAACTCACAATCTTTACTTTTCATTATATTCGATCTTTAATCACAGATGTTATTTTTTTATGTAAACCTGTAGTTTTAATAACACACACATTCTTTAAGGAACTAGTTAATTTTTAAGTGAGTAACCAATTTAGATAGTCTGTAGATTTTACCTGATCGAAGAGAGAACCCAGCGGCGTGTATGAAAAGTTACCTTATTGTCAATAGGTGTTAATACAATCCTTGATCTAAAGGCTTTGGAGATCGGTTTCTTTGTTTTACCGAACTTTATAACAACATAACTTTGGACTATTATCTTTCCGTATTGTTAAAAACAAAGTCGCGCCCTTATTTATGAATATTTCCAGACTTTTGAACACCGATTTACAATCCCTGTATGCTGGCCTAATTGAAATCATCGCAAATGTAGAGCCTCCCAAATTTTCATTGTGCTGGCCGCAGCAAACTAATCTAATTCGGGGGAATTACCAACTTTGACAAGATCGGAGATGTAGGGCCTCTTTCGTGTCGTTATAAGTTCTAAACCTGATACTAATTTGTAGAAATGTAGAAAGGTCAGTCACATACCTTCGAATGTCACTTGACCGAAGTCTATTAATCATGGAGCACACCAACATATGGAAAGGACCAACACATCCAGCGACACAGAAGCTATTTGACATCATAATTCCTTGCCATTAATATCTAAGAGCAGGATTGCGCACGCCATCTTAACTCCAAATCTGACACACGGTGAAGGAATCTGAGCAAATGAGAAACCGTTAGCAGCAAAGAAAGTTGTAACTGGGTGCAATAAGGTTCTCAGAATAATTTTTGGACTTCTGTTCTACGTAAGGAACGCAGATATACAACCGATCTAAAAGTCCCTCCTATTCTACAGAGGAGGATGCTACGAAAAAACTTCGATAACAAATAGGCTATGGATCCACCAATCCCTCTGCGATTACAAAACCACAAGCACCCACACTCGTCACCGCACCGAATAGGGAATCGTGGAAATTTAGATAAATAAAGAAGAAAGTCATAAAAAAGAAGTGTATAGTGTAAAATCGTAATAAATAATTAAATAATTTGTGGGTTTTGTTAAATTGGTGCCAGTAGTGTGACCTGAACAGTTCGATCGTGAACTCAAAATAAAATAAATACACTAAATATATACTTACATCGGTTCCTGATGGTATATCGGTCGGTTCTACGTAAAACAACATGTGAAACTCCGACTAGTGCTGTTTTGTCGTGAGATAAGGCGTGTAGTTTGGAGTTCGGTAGCCGACCCGCAGAAAATTAGAGCGCTTGAAGTGGAGACTTTGAGAGTCTTCGGTGAGAAATACGCGATAAGATTCAGATAACCAGCAATCAAATATGTTGGAAATTCTAAACCAACATAAATAGTAGCGAGGAGAAGGCTTATCATCCAAATTACAGTTACCATAGGAGGGTTCGTATGCAATTATAGCATGAATCAAATATGTGCTATACGAGATTAGGAAGTTACTCAAAGGAAAACTTAAAATGGTACACATGAATCCCTTAATTCCATACACCGATAGGGATTCAGACAAAAAACAACTAGAAGTTGTGCAGAGCTAGACATTAAGTCAAGAGCAGAGACGTGTTATTTAGAGAGTTCATGGCTTCCTTCCCAGGATCTCACAGATCCCGATTCAGTGTCATTGCTGCCAAATTTAAGAGTCGAAACGGCAGTGTAGAAAATGTATTCCACCAGGTACTAGAAGTAAATTGGAGAGCCATATTATTTACGGTGCGACCTTAATAGGAAAGAATGGTCACATAAGGGGGCACGTTATGAAAACCTGTGGAAAATAGTAACGAAGCAATATTGTGCCGATGGTAACAGAAAGTTAACTATACTTTATATCTGTTGTGGGCTAAAAATGAATGATGGTACAAGTAATTAACGGTCTCTAAATTAATTTTTAAATTTTACTTTAAAGTTAAAATGCTTTAATTATTTTAAGGGACGAGAAGACCCAACTCAATCGGCAAACGATGCGCAATGTCATATTGGTACTATTTCGGGACATGGGCATTCAAATCCTAGTGTGTAGTTAGAATCTAAGCAAGCCACTCCAAAGGAACAAAACAGTTTATTACATGGACTTGGGTTGCAAGAATAGCTCGGTGTCGTTGTTGCGTAATGCAACAGCTTTGAGAACAGCAATATAACAAAATTAACGGTAGTATTTTCTAATACACCAAGTAGAATTTCCGTAATGAGCTATGGCTTATATCCAAATTACCAACTTAAATGAGTTATATGCTCCCAACTTGTATGAAATATTCTAGCACTTATTGTTTTATATACGCAAATAACGGTTTAACTAGTTTTAAGCATGATATTGATATGTAATGACATAGAAACATAATTTCTACTTTAAAGTAAATATTGGATATAAATGTATACGTGTAGAATTATATAACTTGTTGTCAATTGTAAGGAATTTACTGAATCGAAGTTAATAACTGAATAAGTTTAGAGATATATTACATTGTTCAAAGATCAATATAAGAAGATTACTAACATTTTTGCAATTATATTGTATACACATATATAAAAATTTCCTTTTTTGCTATCATATAGTTGTGTTCGTGTGCAATAAGATGTATAGTATATATAGTTTTCTGTAAAATTAAACTATAAAATTATTAAAGGCACTCTATAATATTTTGTACATAAATACTATATATATTTGGCTGTTAATGTTAACGAATACTATGCATAATAATTACTACAATCATCTAAACGTTTAACGGTAGGATGTTGAAATAGCGTTGATAAGGTTAGTCTTTTAAAATGCCACAAGGGAGCTTGCAAGATATTTCAAGGTAGTTCGGGCTCACCAACATATCCTGCAACAATTTTAATTATACAATGTACGTATGAGTATGTCTTTATCAATAAAACTAATTGCATCTAATTCTCAACTAAAATATCCTATAAATTACAACTTTATTTAAAGTTTAAATTATAAACAAAATATAAAAACTTTAAATAATCACATTAATGAAAATTACTGGCAGAGCTATCTATTGGTTTATATTAGGAAGATATTTATATAAATAAAATAAAAAGAAGATTCCTCCTAAATGACGCGAATATTAAAAACACTTCGGCACAAGTGAAAAGCCACAAAACTGTCATGGGAGTAAAACAAAATGAACAATTCTAAGGTTTCTCACCAAAGATTTTTAATAACCTAACTTAATAGCTAAACATATAAAGCTTGCACTTTCAATCAGCGTGATACAGCACCCGCAGACCAATGGTTTCGCCCTGTGTGGGGCTTATCAGTGCGAGGTGGTTGGACATGCTGGTTGAAAAATATAAGCTAATATAAGGCTATATGTCCAGCGTATCCAACCACCCCGCACTGATGAACCCCACGCAGGGTGAAACCATTGATCAGCGGGTGCTGTGTGACGCTAATTGAAAGTGCAAGCTTTTATATTTTTACCTATTAAGTTAGGTTATTAAAAATCTTTGGTGAGAAGCCTTAGAATTGTTCGTTTTATTTTACACCGATGATAGTTTCATGGCGTTTCACTTGTGCCGAATTGTTTTAAAAATTCGCGCCATTTAGGTGGAATCTTATTTATTTTATTAGTCATAGAGATGTCATTGGATATGGCTAAAGTCCTATTTTGAGGTGAAAAGTCTCCGTTTTAAAACTTAGTTGATGTTCTTGGCGATTTAGTAAATTACTTGTGTGTTTGAAGATTCAAATTGCCTTAACTAGTGTGAACTAAATGTCACTCTGTCTGAGAAAATCTCACATAATGACGATTAGTAAAATTTACGTCCACTTCGTTGATCCACAGGTATTTAATCCACTCATTTAAAAAATAGGTTAGCTGTGATTATTTATAGTTTTTCAAAATGAATAAAACTCGAAGATTCAAATAATTTATAATCAGCTCCTATTTTCTATGTAAATACATTACATTCATTTTTACGACGAATGCGAATGATAAAGAATATTTTCGAACGATATCTTTAAACAAGTTTATTTTCTCCAATAATGAAATAAAAATGTTATTATTAGTACTAATGTATAAGTAAATAGGAGATAGCCATCAATCAAGTCTACTGCTTTCTCAAAAGCATCGCAAACCTATTGCACAAATGCTTTCGGCTCGACATTCTAAACAAGTCTGTGGATTACTGAACATCTACGGAATTTTAGTAGTACGAGTATATACAAATAAAACGGTATTGACAATAAATTTCTCTCCAGTTTGAACAACTTTGGGTGAACGGTTACGTTTGATTATCTTATTTAAACGATTGTTTTGTGTTAATGATATTTGAGGGTTATACAAATTTTCGGGTTTTCTTCTTTGTTCTATTTATAACATATGAAATTAACGTGCTTCTTTAATTATATGTAACTGAATTTGGGTTTAGAATTTTGAAAATAAAATAAACCCTATTTATTTAATAAATTGTTGTTTAATAACTCTAACGTTTTCGATTTGTTTTCTTTTTGGAAAACTTATTGTTTATTTTCACAAAAGGGTAAATCTTCTTCAGGATTAATGCTGCGTGTAATGTTTATAAAAGGCACTTATTGCAATGGCTGTATATATTCCTTTAATAAAATGTTAAATGTAATACTATATTTTCATAGTGTTTGAACATAATTGATTATGAGGGTGGTTATAGTAGATTTATAAAACTATCATCAGCAATCATGTACGAACATTACGAAAATATAATACTACATTTAACAATTTATTAAACTAAATTATACAACCATTATAAGAACTGCCTTTTGTAAACGTTACACACAATATTAGTCCTGAAGAAAAGTTACGTTTTTGTGAAAATTAACAATATTTTTCCCAAAAGGAAGTGTAACGTGTACCTGAAATTTAATCCAAAATATCTTTACTGTTAACTGTGATTTATTTGATTCAATTTAAAAGACACTTTGTTGCTTGAAATTTAGTTACACGTTAAAATAATGCAGTGCTGTTAATAATTCATTTAACATTCTTTATGGTAGCCTCAGGTATATACTTATATTTCATTTAGTTAGGTTGGTTTAATGACCTAAAACCCCATGAATTAAGTTTCGTCATTATTTGTAATTAATATAAAGTTAATTTGTTTATTTATTTATAGATAAACAGACAACTGATAACCTAGTGCTTGATATTTGTAACCAAAACGTTTGAGTTCAAGAACAAGTCATAAACTGATTTATTTTCGTTCTTCTGACGGAAGTAGATTATGATTATCGCCTTTTAGCGGTTGTGTTATCAACTAAATGGAAATTTCAAAGTAATAGTTAGCGATTTCCCACTTTGCGTTAATTAAATGCTTATTTTTGAATACAGTTTCAGATCTGCTGTCTGTTTAGCTACCATTACATGTAACTTTACCTGCAATTTATTTTCAGATAAGCACATAACTAGTTTTCATTGTTTTATAACGCAATTAATTGTATAAACATATCCCAGATGATTAGTAACGTACCTTTGTATAATTAATTTGCCAATTCAGTCAATTCTTTCCCTTCGAACAGGGAAGATTTAGAATAAGACCTTTAAGAATTCTTAAAGAAAACGGGTTATAATATCCGTCCGAGACGTAATATTTAATTTATACACTAAATTAATTATTACCGAAACCGTTTAGTATTCGTTATTCCATAAGCCGTTAATGGAGAACGTATATTAAAACCAGGATTCCATTTAATAAAGCTCATTCGAGAAAGACGTAAATTAAATCAATTAATTAACTCATTAACTCAGAAACGTATTAGGAGTAATTAACAAGGTTTAAATACAACGGTAAGACAACGCATGAGCAAGTGGGGAATTCAGCCATTTTAATAATCGAATCAATGCGCCGAACTCAACGATTTTAGATCATGAATGCGTTCATACGACCTCTGCTGTGATTTAAAATAAAAGACTATAGTACACTTTTGTTTTGGTAACGGTTAAAAATTAAGCTAAAATTAATTTTAAAATAGACGTTGTACAAAATAACTTCAATTCTTAAAGAATCTTTATTTATAATGTTAATATGATCAAATTAAAATCTGTATATAATTTATAGCATGCATTTTCAAGATATAATTACAATTGGTTAGAAAATAAATAACTTTTAAAACTGA
>JAHWXV010580020.1:0-16534 GCA_024586415.1 Phrixothrix hirtus | reverse complement strand
GCTCTCGCTGTTCTTTTGTTGCATTTACGTTATTTAAATCAGTAAAATATAAATATGCTTTACGAATTATATTATCTACTTATAAAATTTTAATTAAAATCCATCCCAATTCATAAACCACTAAAAACATCCTTTTATTTAAGAATAATCTGCCTTTTCATTGAACTATTTTAATGTACCTCGTATAATATAAAAGATTTAATATTTTTTAAAAAAAGTTGTTTGCAACTGTGAAAACATTACGTCAGCTTATGGGTACAATGTATTAAAGCTAGTTAGTTATCACATCTTTGAAGGACTAAATATAGAACGTTATTTTCATAAAAATTCCATTCCTTAGTAGTTAAAGTAAATAATAGACTAGACTTCGTTAAGGCAGAAACAAATGCAATACTTATCCGGGCATTTATAATAATGAATTACGCACCAAGTTGTGTGTCGACAATTGAAGGTAAACGTTGAAACAAAATGCTATCATGCAGCGTTGCTGCAATGGTATGATCTCACTAAAAGGGGGGTTAGGTATGATTCCGCAGGAATGTTTCTGTAACAAAAAAGTTAGTTCTAATACAGTCACGTTTAAGTAAAGAAGTGTAAAGCAGTTAGTATTGTTCGGGGGTGTCTTTTATCTTTGTTTTAGGAAACTATCTGGGCTTTCGTTAAAGCATTTAAGTATATGCCGGGTTAACGACCTGTAGGCAGAAAACTCCGGAAAATTGGGACTTGTCCTTTATAAGGAAAATACGGCCTGTTTCAAAGATGCATCTTTCCACCCGTAAGGGGTTATCGTTCCTAAGAATAGAAGGTTGATCCACTTCTCGAACACAAACTTAACATCCACCTGTAAGTGTTTTATATTTTCTTTGTCCTTTCTTCGCTTACCCTTATTTTGGCAAGGAAGACGTACCTGTGATGTCTCCGCTGATCTACTTTTAACTGTGTAAAAGTAACGTAAATTTAATTAAAAGACGTACCATCGTTTTATCTGAATAGTCCTGAAATAAATAAATTACAGACTTAAGATATTTACCGTAGGCGTAAATCAGAATTAAATCAGTAAAACATTTTATAATTTGAGTTCTAACTAATTATGTAATTGTTTGTAAGACATATTTCCGTTAACGTTTTAATTATTAATTTTACCTAAACCATTATTTAAAATACCCTGGGGTATCCATCTTATTCATGAGTTATTTTAACATTTCTTGTCTGTACATATTGTTTTGTCGCTAGCAAGAACCTAGAGCTCATTTCTAAAATTGGTTTCTTTATTTAAACCTCTCAGTTGTAATAATCAGCTGATTTTCTCGTCAAAAATTAGTAACGAGCCTAGTTTTTCGTTAGCTAATGTTTGTTTTTATGTTTATTTAGAATATAAGTGTGCCTCATCTCTTATTCTTTGATTTGAGTTTATATATATTTGTGTAATTCTGTGCAAACCAAAGCTAATATAAAGATGTTCTTGTGCTCCGAATTTTTGTTCTCATGTAATCAAAATATAACTTAGCGTGCTATTTTAGATATACAGTGTGCGTGCAAAAGTGAATTAGAATTATGCAAATTTAGTCAAAGTAAAGGCCCTAACTTATTTATTTCTGAGTTAAAGTCCAACTTATTAATTAAATCATATACAGGGTGGTCAGTTTTGAAACCAGCCCTCAGTTATTTTATTCAATGTACAGCGCGATTTCAATTTTTGCAAGTAACATAACTGATCAATGAACCTTCAGTAGTGTTATTTTATTAATTTGCATATACAGTATGATCATAAGTGAATAAGCATCTTTAGCATTAGAACATCTCTTTCAGTTCTAATCCAGTTTCTGCAATACCGTTATAGCATCTGTTTTCCGCTTGAAGGTAAGATCACTAAGATAGTGACATACAGGGTGTTCTCTGAACACCGCCTGTTAACAGTTGTCTTAAAAACAGTGGCGCCAATATTTACCGATTTAGACCTATTATACCTATAGTGTTTAGCATAGCAGTACCGATGGACCACGTCTCACTCCACTAAAGCTTTGCCGGCCGTGGTAAAACACTCGTGAATTCTGCCGCATATCGTCTTGTGACATGTGATGACTAATATATTGAATCTCCTGAACAGATACATGGGTTTCGGAAATATTGACTTAACCGAATTACTTGTCTCTTACCGCACATCCTGAATGTTGTTAAGTAGTACGTTATCAACTAAATTGGAGGGAACGTTCTCCAATAAATTTCTGTACTTATGTGTATTTAAACAATCAAGTAGTACATTAACACCAAAATGTTGCTGAATTCGGCGTGCTCTAATTACATGTAGATTTTTCGGTGACCTCATATTATCACTACGATAATAATTTATGCTGTCCCTAGTTAAACATACCTGGCTTATTGAAAAAGCCAATGACAGAATGTTAATCAATATTTTGCATTTTCGGGCAATATAGCTTATACATTTTGATAATATTTACTAATCTCCCTGTGTTGGAACTGGCTTGAGCTCTGGAATAAGTCACTTTAATGGTAGCCTGGCAGGGCAGCCCTTTTAGCGAAAATAAACATCACTGGGTCCCCTTCTTACTTCACTTGCGAACGATTCTCCTTCTTTGACGACAACGAAACGATTGTTCTAAAATGAATGCATCTCGGAGCCGATCTAGAAATAACCATTTTGAGCTTATCGATGTTTTCGCGATATTAGTTGACGGGAAGTCATAAATAGCAAGAGCTGTTCACTTTTCGTGAGGAATTAATGAACTTCCATTCTTCTTTCTGGATGCGCAATTCCACATCTTACCTTTGCACTGGATGACATAAGCTATTATCGAAAAATTAGGGACAAATGAATCACATGAGCGCAACTTTAACCCACCTTTCAGCTAAGGAATACATTCTTCGTTTGCAAAATGAATAGAATTTTCGAGCTATTAAGTCAAGTACTAAGGAAATTTTAGGGTAAGCGTCGTTGCAAATGAAAATGTATTTTAATTTTCCTTTCCTTTCATCAGGTTTGTTCAATGCCTACCACAACTTTCGGCTATTAAAACTGCACAATAAACATCTTGAGCGATTTAAGCAAATTACAATGAACAAAGTCTTTCAGGTTGCATCAAGTTGAAAATAATTCTGTCCTGGTGAGTATTTATATTTTGTGCAAAACTGAAAAATTATCATGAATCCAAATGCTGCACTTGAAATTATTAAAACAAATCTATTTATCGTAATGAGAATATTTTATCTAGTAAAAAATGAAAATTTTCGGCTAGTTCCACTAGCGAATGGTGTAAAAATTCCTTCCTTTGAAGTTTTATTTAATGTATTAAAATATCAAAAACAATTGCATAAAAAGTTAGTTGCATATTTCGTAAGTTCTTAGTCGATCCACAGCATAAATACGTTTCCAAATGTATGCAAACGCCGCTACGTTGAAGCATGTTTTTTGAATCCTCGTCATGAATTTTGAAACTAGTCGTATTTATTTGATGTAAAGATAATAAGTGTATAATGTGTTCTGATCGCCTTCTTGGCACATCCTGTATATAATTTCAGTTATGTTTTCGGTTTATATATTCAACTATAATGATTCGTAATTTTAGTTTCAATTTGGTGTTCCATTATATATTTGATTATAAATTTGCAAAAGCACAATATGTAGTTGTTGTGGTTATTTTTAGAATTTGTGAACTAATCACTTCTGTGCATTTATTGTTTGTATCAACTGTCTGAAAGTTCATGTTTTTTGTACACGCTGTGGAGATAACATCATGCCAACCGTGTGAATAAGTTAAAAACTGATACTATCTAACTTTATTAACTTATTTTTTAAAGAGTAATAAAATTTTTTTAACGCACAACTTGCATCATATTAATTTTCCAAATCATGATATTCGCAACTCATCAGTTTCCTTTAGTTCATATACGGCCTGTACACAATAGAATCTTTATTTATGTTTGTAATATAATTGTAATATAATTATTGCACTTTTGGGATGCATTCTTTTACAAAATGGATTGGTATATTTTACTATAGATGATTGATCCAACCACTAAATGTATAGGGTGTCTCAAAAGTAACTAGTTATACGAAAACTGTTAATACCTTAGGAAGCGTAGAAAAAAATGTGCAATACATTTTTTTTCAAAAACGCCGAATTTTCGAAAGATTTGCGCTTAACCCCATAACTAAGTACGGCACTGTTTTATCTGTCCTATAGGACAGCAATTGTTGCCCTTACTGTATTTACTCATCTATAAATTTCTAGTACTATTCTATAATGAACTATGACGTAAAAGGATAACGTCCTAATTAAATTTCGACGTCGTAATGATGAGTGTGCTGGTAAGATCGTGCTATATCAGAGAAATATCGATATTAGCACAACGTATTCCAACTAAGTCCAAAGTAAAGGAAGGCTGGGCACCAGTCGTTCGTAAAATCGAAGAAGCAACACACGCCTAAACAATAAGGTGTATGACGTATTTACTCTACCCTAATTCTTACCAACCTTCAGCATTGGTATAATAGCAAGAAATTCTACCTAGCTGAAAAAGGAGATGTACTATTTTTCGTAGAAAATAAGTAAACAATATATCAATCAATAACATTTATTCTGCCAGGATATGACGAAATCAAGAACTAAATTGCATAACAATAATTAAAACAAAAATAAGTATATCAAAAGTGTTTTTATATTCCCGTAGGAATGCGTACATTAAACAAGTGGTAAATGAAGGTATCTTGTTGTCGGATTAAGGCTAACACAAAATATCTGCTTGCATTATAATAGGTGAAACAAGACTAAGTATAACAAAAGTATTTTTATATTCCAATAGGAATGAGTGTATCAAGTAAATGGTTAATGAACATACCTTTTTGCCGGATTAAGGCTAACACATAATAAAAGGAATAATATTGTTAGACGTGTGGTTCAACACTCAAAGATTATTAAGTTATATATTCTCAACTAAAAGGTTAATGACTGCGTTTCTTTACAGGATTAAAACTAACCCAACGTAATTCCTTAAATACATCTCACATATAAAGTGGACACATTTGAGTCAAAATAGTAACTTTGTCTTTCATGAACGTAAACTAGTCCAAAGCGTTAATTTGCAGTTAATAAATCACGTTATTGTGTCAAGCGCTAAAGGTATGAAAAATAGCCTTTATAAAGCAAACTGAGTGAAGGCCCACTCGAAAAAAGGTGGATGTATATGGGTTCACCAAAAATCTGGACATTACACTATTAATGAAAAGAAATACTGCTGGATAATGGAAGATTTCATAGTACGATTCCTCGGTACATACTTTATGGTAACATTAAAGATAAAGAAAAGTTATTATAGTGGCCATCAGACGACATCACTTTACATGCAGTTACATATTCCTAAACATTTCAAATTTAATAACTACTAGGTAGAGGTAAAGATATTCGTAAACTTGAGAGACGTACATCTGGCATCATATGTTACTAGAAAGCTGACATGTTGCATAAAATGAATATTGCTAATTCGAGGCGTGAGCGTGTCAAAAAGCATAACAGCGGTTGCCAGTTAGGAATTCATGCAAATCGACATACAAATTTGCTTATAGAAGACTAAATATTTAAATTTCCGCATTGTTCATAAATTTAAGAAGAACTACTTAAGGAGTGTAATTGAAAAGTTACAAAATTTTATCAACATAAGGAGTACGACTTTGTCCAAGAGTCATTTTTATTTCATCCTGGTCCAATTAAAGACGGTGCCTGGAAAGACTTAACAGCAAATATTGTTGTATATCTTGGAGACAGTGTTCGAAAATACTCTAGTTCAACAGCTTAGGCCCTAGCGGTGAAGTGGTTGAGTTCAAAATACAATTGTTAATAACGTTAAACATAAAATCGACCTTAGAGTAAGATAGAAACACAAAGGAAATCAACCAATACAAAACCAATAAAGGCAAGTTCTAATAATAGCTTGTGAACGAAAATGCTCATTACGGTACCAGACCGACAGAAAAAGTTAGATATAAGCTTCAGACATACCGAAAATGTCCGTAAAATTCCAATAAAGATTTTAGTTATGAACTATATACTTCATATTCGTCCAGCAGGCATTGTATTGCATGGACTACATTTAACGAATTTTATGTATTAGTTATTATTCTTATTAGAGTATTTTAATTTGATTTATTGAAATATTCCTAAAATTTAAAAACCAAACTGTAGGTAATGGCCGTTTTAAAACTAATAATAAGGAGCTGTTCTAAAGAACATAAACAAGGTCTAGGAACTTTGATATATCAAACTACTGTAAGCACGTTTTAAATAGATTACATGTTACTATAAGTAGGTATTAAATTACAGCAGTGAATTTACATATTAGTTGATTCGTTCCTTTATTTAGTAGGCACGATTGTATATATCTGAAATGATTTCATTCAAAATTTTGAAATTTAGAAATCGGAAACTGAACGTTTCGAAAAAAAAATAAAATGCTTTTCTGAAGTTCACTCAGTATCTTCAGTTTTCGTAATGGATGTTATTTTTTTGACACTCTGTACACGTGTTACACAGCCATATAATCAAATTTCAAGTAGGTATAAATATAAGAACCACTCATAACACTTTTGTCCCATTTTTTCTTAACTTGGTGGTTTTGGAGAAAATTGAGGAAAAGTAACTACGGTGTCTTTAAGGAACAATTCATAACAATACATAAATGTAGGTCAGTATTGCTACAAAAATAAATTTATCATCTGTTGATAGACTATTGCCTCAGGTTACATTACCAGTGTCATGTAAGATTCAATAAATTTTTATTCACTACCGAGGTTATTAAAAAGTTTCCGATCCTTGCAAAAACTTATGGATCTAAATTTTTATTTTCAAACAATTTTTTTATGGTTTTGGCTTCATTTAAAAGTCCGTTTTCTTGTATTTTGAGTTGGTTCCGAACGGTCACGCCATCAATGCCGGACAAACCAACGGGACTGCGAATAAAATTTAATGTTTTTGTGAAGGCCGGTAACTTCTTTAACAACCTAGTAATAGAACCATTGTATTTAATAATTAAACTAATTCTCGTTTGACGGTGATATTGGCACCATTTTATGTCAATTCTATTATTACATTCTAGGTAATAGTTAATAAACGTGTAAACTTTACCAAAGTAGCACGGCGTTGTGATTTATACATTTTTACTGAATAAACACATATCATGAATTTTTAATATAATCTTGAATAACAGCATTTGAAATTTAGCATAATAAATGACCAAAACTATAACGGCGAAGAAATTTACATGTTATGAAATTTAACTAGTGTTCAAACAACAAACAAGCATTTCTAAAAACAAGGTATATATACTAATGTAGATCTAAATGAGTAATGATACCATTGAACGGGGTTTTTACGTCTGAGTCTTTGTTCAGGTACACAATATTCAAACATTGTCAATAACCTCACGCACCTTCCTCAAAACATCAGTTAAAGTTTTCCAAAATTTTTACTTCATCTGACCAGAAAGTTATTAAAATTTTATGTTTATCGGATATTTAAGTTTTCCCTAAGTTTTAGGATATAGTTATGAAATATTGCTTTTTCTCCTAACTCCAATTCTAGTTCCCACTCAATTGTATAATTTATTCAAGGTACTGTTTTGCGAATCAACCTTAGAAAAATTTTGAGTTTCACTTGTTCTTGAATTTCAATTTGAGCTTTAAATAATTTTCATCAGAATAATTTAGTGCTGATCAACTATCACAAAAAACGCAATACACATTTGGGCTACTTTAAATAAGAATCGAGCAAAACCTAAAAATGTTTATAACTAATTATCACTAATCTCATAATTCTTAGCAAACGTTGTTTTAACCATGTACATAATTAAATTTTTATTACACTGGCTGATTATAGTAAAATTTTGGTTTTTATTTATCTTTTAAAATAGTTTGTAATCAGAACCGCATCTTATAGATATAAAATGGCCCAAGGAACGGGAAAATTTGAAATAATTAGGAATGAGCTAAAAAATGTTATAAACATTTATTTGTGATTCAAAACATGTTCTACCAAGCTGAATATTACATTTGGCATCACTTTTTGAAAATTATATCAGTTAAATGATGTCCTTTTGGCTGTAGTCGTTCAGCAAATCATTTCTGTAAATTTTGTGTGACGCAGTGAAACGGGAAACGAATTGACAGTGCTGTAGACGCAGAATAATGGTAAGCAGTAACGGACATTCAGTTGGTATGGAGCAGTGAAGCGGTTAGCGACTGAGATTGCACAAAGGGCGCTTTTTCAACATGATGAGAGTTTTACAGCTGCATAATAAGAGTTTTTATATTACTAGCAGGTGGGATTCCGCGGTCCATTTCCCTCCTAACTGGAATTAAAATGCGGATTAGTAATTTTGAAGAGACTGTTACCTGGTGTAATAACAGGCATACTTGCTTTCACTAAAAATAAAAATTTCTGTAATCAAGAATAAAGTTAAAATAAAAGACAAGGTTATCAATTGCATTGTAAAAAATAGGTCGCATGTATAGTATCTAAAATGAAGGATTTCTGGGAATTGTATACAAATTTACTTTACCGTCTGTATATTATACTATACTTTCATGTTACTAAAGAATATCTCTTATTTATGTTCAAATTTTTATCGTTACCGATGTATTAGTTACTCCTCATTTTCTTTTCTTTTTTAATATCTAAAGACTTTAGATCCATATCACGATATGCTACTCTGAAGATGAACTAAGTTTTCAGTTCGAAACGCAAGCAATTTATTTAAAAACAAACAACTTTAATTATTTAATATAATTAAACTCATGGCTTCAATCCCAGTTAAACAATATTTATACAGTTGCATAGCGACACTACTTCGATTTATTTATCCCAGTGGAAGTTGGTTATGCTATGATAACCAGTTCTGGTTTACGTGAAATGTTTGCATCACCTATGCAGTACTATGTCTCCTTTTATTACTTACCTAGGTGGCAGCATTTCTATAACACCATTGTTATATTAAAAAGTAATTGTCATAATATGTTAATTTTAAGCTTCAATTCTAATTCTAATTGGAATTTCCATATTTACAATTGATTTATTTAAAAATTATATAATAAAAGTTTTGAATTTAAACGTTTTATAAGTTTCCTGGTAAAATTTTTAATCTGGTTATATTATCATATACGGTTATAGTAGATATATATCAATGCAAGCTATTTAATTTCTTATTAAACATATAAAATTGTAATACTACTAGTGTGTTAAACTATGCAAGTAAATTGGTTATATTTCTTCAAAATTTATTATGTGCGTTTCTAAAAGGAGAACTGGTGAACGCTTGGCTGCGTTGAGAATTCTTTTGATTTTAATTTCAATAGCAGTAGTTTTTTCTTCATTCCAGCTGAGGGTATGCGCAATTTTGGATACAATTTCTTCACCTATGTTGTAGTAGCGTCTTCAATTCTACTTTCCGTTTTTGCAAGTAATATTTCAAATTTCATTATACAGATGTTTATTTAATATTTAATAGAATTTTTTACTTTTAATAAAATGTTAGACAATATTTTGTACTTATATGCAGCTCAACTTTTCTCAAATTTAAAGAACTTTTAAAACAAAAAAGACTATTCTAGGTTCTTTAGCAATCAAGTATACATATATGAAAGATATTCGGTTTGTTTAAACGAAATTCTCTATCTAATAACCCATACTGAAACTTAAATTTGTCATAGCTTGATAAACTATTTCAAGAATAATATGTAGTGTTACTACAAAGCTTCATCTAAAGATATGTTGCATGATAAAAATAATTTAAAAATTGCGCTGCATTCTACCTCTGGCTTCTCGATTTAAACCCCAAAAATACATAAAATTAAAGAACTCGCTTCAATAACTCAGCATAATCCAATTTAGGGTCTCTAAATTCCTAGACTTATAATTGATTTAGTCCAGTATAATTTATGCGCTCCCTAAATCGTTTATTTTATTTGATATACTGTATTATAAAGTTATTCAAACTCCCTACTAGGTTCGCGTTGGTGAATTGTTTCACAGGATTTAGAAATGTATTCCATTTAATAGCGTTTATAGTCAACAAGTAGTACAAAGGGACTTAGCAAACGTGTAATAATAACCACGCTGCATAAACTTTTGGGTTTGAAGGCTTTATAGAAAAATGAAATACGCTACCTGCCGTTTCTCATTTTTAGCACTAACACTAAAAAATATCTTTCGGAAGCTATTCTACTTCAATACATTTTTTACCTGAATGGGGAATAATACAGCAATCTCATACTACAAAAATATAACGGTCTCGTAGTTCATTAATCACCTTTCTGCAAGTCATTTCTAACCTAAAAAAGCATTTAGAGCTTCTACTATACCATAGAATTTCACAATAAATAACTTTTTACTCTATTTTATAAAGATCTTCTGCTTACTTTTACAATTTTTAGTAAATGCCTATCAATATCAGCTTCCCTGTGTATTGAACTAAACTTGAAAGGATTTAATGCAGTATCCATCTGCTATGATTTTTTTCATTGTACCAAATCGTATTTGATGTTAAGTGATTTATGTGTATAAAAACTTTTTCACACGAAGTAGATATTTAATAACAACGTTTTAAAAAATTATACTTGCGTTATAGTTTTGTATTTTCATTTCAATACTAATACATGCATGTGCTCCTCAAAAATTAATAATTTATAGATCCTTTGTTTGCAAGGAAAGCAACATCTCAATTTGCTAGAAAATTTATAACTTTCATTTTGCTCATTTTATTATCTTTGCCTATTCTCTAAGCTTTATCTCTCCTCTGTATTTATTTTTAAACGGAATTCGTAATATTAAAATACATTCAAACTTCAAAGTGATAAAGTAGCCGATGTAACTTTATACTATTTTATGAACTTATTACATTGTAATGAAAATGACTTCCAAGATGTGACAGTGTTTGGTTTTGACTAGACCATAGTACTATGAAATATTGAAAAACACTCTTCGTTGCGCTCTAATTAAAATATTTAATTATTTAAGTTAATGAGGTAGCTAAAGGCTTATGCAACTGATTTCCAAAATAGAGCATACAAAAACAAATATTTATTTGTTATGAACTTCTTTCAATTATGAACTCATAACTGTCAACCCTTGTTACTTTGGAGTACTTATTTGAAAAATACATATTGTTAAATTTTGTTCCTAGGTGTTACCTGTCTCGTCTTTACAACGATATAAGCTATAGAGCATTTAGGTATGTAACGTTAAATTTATTTACACACATACATATATGTATTCAATGTATGTCATTTAACTAGAATAAAATGAAGAAACAGAAACAACAATCTTAAATTAAAAAATTAGTTAGAAAGAACATAGAACTATGATAAACTTTTAAATATGATTTTTTTAGGAATTTCTACAAGTCATGTTGTTATACCCTTTCTATTAGGATTTCCCAGTTGTGTTGGAAAATACTTTCAATTTCTAATTTCGTTTTTGTAAACAACTAAACAATAGGATTTGAGAGGAGATTTACAATAATCTAGTTTCAAACACTTGCACTTTCAATTGACCTTTGAGTTGATAAATTTGGTTGAATATCAACCTATGTATTTTGAATGGTTGAATTACATACGGTGATTATAGATATAAATTTATTAGTTTAAATAATTAATTGTTATTAATTAATTTTGACGTCTTGCATTTTTAAATACGCATGTAACTTGTACAATGCAAATTTTAATCGAAGTTTATTTGATAACCTATATCAGGTAAAAATGTTTTATTTAATTAACTGGATTGGTTAATTTACCTGGTCGATTTGCTAAAACAGCGGCAAAAAGCGAGGTGCAACTCTGTCACCTTTGCGAATACGCGGGATCACTTTTACACACACTATTTATACCGGACTTTGAAAATTTACAGATCTGCTTTAAGTAGAATAAAAAGTTTTGAAACTTTCTACAGAAGGGCAAACATACGAATTGTTTTCTTCCGGTAATATATTTTCTTCGAGGAAAGTATTCATAATTTTATCAAACCTTTTATACACAAATAATGCTGAAAAACCTTTTAAAAATGATTCTGTATTTGCATCAATCTTCTGAATCAAAAATTTACTTCCAGAACACACACTTGCCTTTGCTTCTCTAATGGTTTAAATATGAGCTATGTTGCAAAATTATTTTATTACGAATCACTATGAGTATTGCACAAAAAGGATGCGACGTGGAACTTGACTATGAGTCTGCCTACAATGTCGCAAAACTTGGTTGTACCAGCTGGCTCGTTTGATGCCGGAGAGAGGTCGGGGTTAACATAAGGTAGGTTAACTTTCAATAAAGTATAAGGATAAGAATGAGCACCAGTCCTTCGCAGAATCGTAGAGGCAGCACACACCTGAACAACAAGGCGTGTGGTGTACTTACTTTACCCTAAATTTTCTCAATCTGTACCGTTGATCTAGCAGCCAGAAGTTTCACCTAGTTCAAAAAGGATTAGGTAATACTGTTCGTCAAAAATAATTCAAAATAGATAATTAACAACAGTATTTATTCCGCCAAACTGGCGAAATCAACAAATAAAAAAAAGTATTGCAATTCAACAAAAAGGTTAAGTACTGATAATATAACAAAGTCAAATTTCTGTCCTATAAGGGACGTATACATCAAGCAAAAGTTACTGAACTTGCCTTTTGTGGATTCAGGCTAACGTAAAATATAATAATTGTTATAATAATGCCAATAATATAACAAACTAATTTATGTCCTCGAAGGGACGCATACGTCAAGCAAAAGTTACTGAATCTACCTTTTGAGGATTAAGACTAACGCAAAATATAGTAAGTAAACAATTGTACCTCGTATATCAAATGGTAACAAATGAATCTAAACAGTATCTACGTCTTACTTGGACGGAAGTGTATGGAAAGCAGCAAATTAAATTAAATGAGAAGCAAAGCATTACTAAGTCATAATACACTATTAGCGAAAGTAATAAAACAAATATTTCCTAAAAAAAATTTGACTGATGGTCCATTTGATTTCGTTCTCGAGAATAAACCAAGCATATACATGTATATCCACTCAAATAACTAGATCTTAAATTAATTAAAAATAATAAACGATAACTTTATGATAGAGGAAGATTGCAAATTAAAGTTTATAGCATGTTTAAAAAGAAAAGCAAAAGCAAAATAAGTTAATACTAAATTAGACGGCGTTACTTTACAGTGAATAGTACAACTTTAATATATTGAAATTTTTGTGTTTAAAAATTACATACGTTATAAGTCACAAGTTAAAATGCAGAGAACATGACTTCATATGTGGCGAAGATAACTTGATAAAAGTACAGCGAAGATGTTAACCAAATACATAGTAGCTTATTTACAGTAAGTAATTATTAACTTGAATAATCGGCACAACCGTGCACTGCAGGTTGAGAGACATAATGCGAGGAAATAAAAAAGTATGTGTACGAGCTTATTTTGAGGCTAGGAGAGTAACCAGCAATCAGCATCCATAAGGTTGCAGCATCTTGATAGCAACGCCTGGTGTAATGTAGTCTTCAGCGGTAAACCAATAAATACAAGACAAGAATTGCCAATAATGTTAATTAAAAAATCAGCGAAATACATACCGGTGATAGATGTTATAGTAGCACAAAGAAAAACCAACCGTTTATGCACAGAGCGATTAGTAAACAAAAAGAAATGGGTCATACCTCGAACATATGCACGTGTGACTATAGCTGATAACATATAAAAGGTGTCGATAAACCTAGCATATGCGATATGTTTGTCCAATTTGACCAAGGACTTTGATTCAATTCGAATGTAATAATAAGGTTTTAAAATACAAAATGTTCGAAAGCAGATTAATTAGTAATTAATAATGAAACGAATTTGTAGCAAAGAATTTTCATAGCAACTAGAAATAAATTATGTATATACAGCCGAAGCTAGATTAAAAATAAAATATGAATTTCAATTCATATGCCCATTAATTTATCAACTTGTATACGAGGTTCACCGAAATAATAATTAATTTGTATTAGTAAACGGAAAGATTACAAATCTAATTTTAACCGTGACAAGGTGATATTTACTGAACTAGAAAAATTAAAAATTTTGTTACCGTTTCTAAGTACTAACAGATTTACAAAGATTCATTTATTAGCGTTCCCTTTTAAAGTTACAAATGTTGAAACCCTTCAGTATCCACTAAATGGAAATTTACAATAATTTTAAGTTGTGCAAAATATATCTCGGGATGAGAAGAAATGGAAGTGCTATGTTCGGTTCTAAATATTAAACTGCAAAACCTGAAAATAGTTTTGCCCCAAAATAAACAAAGCATGAAATTTATAATTCGTTTCATCTATTAAATGCAAACACAGTTTTGGAAAAGCTCATCTTGATGAAGGAAATTAGTCTTTCAAAATCAGTCTAAAACTTAATATCGACTTTGAAAGGATGCCTTTGACAACGACAGCCAGTTTAAGTTACAAGGCTGCCTCACCCTTAACTACGCGACGTGAGCCAGACGTTATCGGTTTTGGACATGCTCAAAAGGCACCTCAGTCGAGTGGTTGGCGTTCTAAGGACGATGTGGCAAAGTTTACTACAACCTTGTTAGGTTTTCTAAGTTTCATAGCAAAATTCTTTATTATTTGTGTATAACATCAATACGTGTAAACATGAACAATGACCACTGTCATTAATTAACAGAACTGTATGGAAAACATAGGATATTATGGGATTCTCGCTATAAAGTATATCATAATAATAATCATTGGAAACGTGAAAACATGTCATTCAATGAACTTTCTTTCCTCTTCGACATATTCAGATAGCATGTCGTTCAACAATGTACTTCTAAGCTGGAAGCAATTTATATTCAACTCGTCGTTTGCGTTTCTTTTTATTATGTGGTTTATTCTTATTATTATATTCCTCATAATTTAACACTGACGGCTCACGCGTCCTCGTAAGCTTAACGCTCCCTATGGCTTAGATATTGCGAAGTAAAGCTGTTTTATAAATAAATGTCGGTTTTCAAGTAAGAAAAGTAATAAAATAAGTATATCAAGGATATACTTCCTAGAATAGTTAATATTCTTCACAATTTTATCGCTAACATCGCCTAGGATTAACGAATAGTACCATGTAACACTCATCAAATATCGAGCATTAGCTTATGATAGTTCCAAACAAGTATGTCACTCAGATAGATTACTTTTTAGAAAATTAATGACTCTAATTCATTTTCTTTTTGAGAATGTTGCTCTTTCATCATTTCAACGTTGAATTGTAACACTTTTTAGGAAACAAAATGAACACTGACTCTTATGCAGAAAAAGGCATTGTTTACGCTTCTGTAAAGGTATTTAAGGTCTATGGAAACATAAGGATATCTATTCGCTTATTTTGTTACAATGGGGAATGCTATAAAGATTTAGGAAATATATCATGTAATTAATTTTGGACCATTCGGTATATACATAGAAACAAATTATTTTTAACCTGTTTACAATTTTTAAGTTTACTTCGCAAGTTTAATTTATTTAATTATTTTGTCAAATCCTTTTGGAACAAATAAAATATAATTGTTTACGGTATAATAAACATATTTAGTCACCGTATTCATTTTCTATAAATTGACAACGCGTGGGATATGTTCCATGGTTACATTGAAGGCTGCAAACAATATTAGTCTTACTTTTCTTACGACGAGAGTAATAAAAGGAAGATATCTTAAATTTGGCTGGTTATTAAAGAAAGTGAGGATGTATAGTTGAGGAATAAAAGGTTTTTGGATACTTAACATCCAATAAAAAGGTTGAGGAACTAGGCAATGAGTGTCTGTTGCTTTTACGTAACATCTTAGTTTTTAAAGGTAGTTTATCCAGTTTAAATGTATATTTACGCTAATTTACGTTTTTGAAACGACGCACGCACCATGGTGTACGAATGTAGAAGACTTTGTCAGTAATGTAATTTGCAAAATTTCTTATTGGATTTAGAGAATAAGATTAAATATATTTTATTTATGTAGAAATATTCAATATCTAAGTTAACAAAAAGGAAAACTATAATTGTAAGAGAATAACTACAATATTTGAAAACACGTCACAGGAAGTACATTTGGTTTTAGTGTATCAAAAGGGTGACTAATGGTCTTACAAATAACATAATAACTACACTTAACAACATTTCTGTGTTAGTCACGATAGGTAATAAAAAGATGTTAGCCCAGTGACAAAAACTTAAAATTCGATTAAACATAACAGTTTTGCATTAGCAAACGTAAGGTTTATATATACTTGTAATGACTTGTTATACTAGTAAATTAACTTCAGTTATAGAAACTTGCTATTCTTTAGTGGGAATGTGTTTGACCGAATACGTTTCTAAATTTTTACGTAATTCTGTAAGAGAAAAAACTAACCAAATGGTCCAAAATAAACCCATTAGTAATTTTATAGAATGTCTGAACAATAGAGCTGGTACTCAATTAAACTACTGGCGCAGTTTATAACTCCTAAAC
>JAHWXV010579954.1:0-10749 GCA_024586415.1 Phrixothrix hirtus | reverse complement strand
TAATATATAAGCGGGATAAAAACATGTTAGAGAGTGAGTTATTTCATTGAATGTTACATACATAAATAGAAAAATAGAATAATAAATGTTTTCGTTTTTTAATGCGTAAATGCGTATTTATTTGGGAGCTCACGTGCTCATTTGCACTTATTAAGGAACCGCCGCTGATTTGGTACCAGCTGGTGAATTACTAACGAATGGATGCAGCTACACGGAAACAGTTCTCTATTAATTTGATATACAGACCAATAAGATCTTTTGACCTTAATCCCTACTGACAGTGACTCATTGTATCATTGAACTAAAGCCATAGAGAGGGAAGGGTGAGTTTTTATCAAGAAAATACCTAGTATTATTTAGTAAATAGTGCACGCTGGACACACTATGTTTCGCCGAATATGTAGATATGGATGGTGAGTTCAAAGTTATACGGAAGTTTTATCATTGGATGTGTTATGGCGTAGGTAAACAAGTCTACTCTAGAATTGCTGAAAGAAATATGAATGCCCACGGGTAAATTCAAAATATCTTGTGAAATCCCATTCTCTAGCAGATAATGTCGCACTTCATAATTCTGATATCATTATAGGATAATGGGATAATTCCTCCATGGCCACTACCACCACCTGATCTTTCATCCATCAAGCACGCATTGGTTACGATTAACGAAAGGTCGGATGGATACCCAATGGATCTAGCGTGTCTTAGATTTAAGAGTCAGATTGGTTAGGAAAGTGTACTGCAGAAGATCGCTACCCCATTTAAAATACTCCTCGCAGTTAGCAATGAATTAATATAGGAGCTCCAACTCGGTATTGAATTTGAAACTTGAATCGTTTAATGCTTTCTGCGCACCTAAATTATTATAAAATACTACAATTTCTCAAAAGGATTTATTGCAGAATAAATATGAAGGTTTACAAATTTTTCATACTATTCTTAACGAAAATGCGCAAAATGTTCGAAATAAGTAAAATTTTTTATTAATATCTAGAGTATCAGTAAAAATTAGATATATTTTTATTTTTAAAAACTAAAGCATATAGATTGTTACTACAGCTTAAATAAACGTTATTTTTGTTTAAGTAATTATTACTAAAGTATGAAATACTAAAATTAGGTACTAATAAAATTTAGGAAAATTAATAAAATAATATAAACTATACCTAAAGCAAAATTATAGGACGTAATACTAACATTGTGCAGTATTTAAACTACAACTGCACAAATAATTTGGAGTTAAAGCTAAAACTGAGAAAGGTTCTGTGTTTAGTGTGGCATAAAGAAGTTTCAACTTAATTGAACCTTATTGGAACAGCGCATCTCGGTGGCAGTCTACATATCTCATCAGCTATTTAAGGACTCATTATGCTAACTACATTTAAAATCAACGTTTTTAAGTTATCAATTTATATAAACCAAATGTTTGAAGTTTTTAATTTGAAAATGGTATAAAACGCGCTTCGTCGTTTATTTTTATTTAAAGTCTCCGCACTCCGTGTTACAAAATCAAGCTTTTCGCACTTTCGCAGAAAGAAATATTTTTTATGTTACACAGTATATTTTTACGTGTTTTTTATGTTTATGGTACATTTTTTATGATTTACGAACCTTTTACATAAAATACGCTTAACTTAGAATAGGTCAATTTCAATATGATTGTATTTATGTTTATGAGATGAAAGCACATACAACTTTTCTAGTGTCACTACATTTATAAAACCATTCATTAGGAAAGGAAATGAAATTTTCTAGCTTAAGCTCCATATATAGCGATACAAAATTTAGTACAATATTTTGCGTAAATGTAACATTAAAGTTAACCAAATTAAATACTTCTTCTTGTACTGTAAAACAAACGCTACTAATTAGTTTGGCTAACTGTAAATTTGAAATTGTGTATAAAATAATTACCACATTTTACATCCTTGTAAAGAGTTCTAAAGAATATAAAATAGCTTGTTGGACATTAAGATAATATAGCAGTTGATTTATACATTTTAAGTTGTCTACAAGATGCGCGTATGTTTTCCATGAAGGATTTCCCATGTCAACGGTTGAGGCCAGACAATGAAAATCATGTGAGTTTCGATAGGGACTTTTATCAAAAACAGAATATGTGACAACCAAATTTAGGTTATTTACAACATTCGTGGGACAGTTATTAGTACATTCTGGTTGAAATAGAAAATACGTGCGTCACTTTCGTCATAAAGTAGGCATCGGGTTTGTATATTGTGAAAAAGGCGTATCGTTCTTATATAGTTTCTTCGTATTCACTGGTCCCAAACAATTTTATTCTGGAATCGTTTATCCCATATAATTATTACTAGGTTTCCTAGGAGAATGGCTAGAATTCCAGATGTCCGCAAGATTTTATGGTAGGCCTCCAGTTGATAAATCTTCAGTGTAGGTTAGTTCAACTTTAAATTTTTATTTGGCATCTTAGAAAATAAACCACTTGTTTAATAACTACTAGGTGTGAATTAGCTTATACGAATGCTAATAAAGATTGTGCTACGCAATTATAAATTATTCACATATTTTATATTTAATAAAGATTTATGTTATATATACCTATATAAGGGAATCAACATGCAATTTTGATCTTGAAGATTTCAATTTTTGATATCCTTTTATACATACAACTATGGTACATGTCGTAATTTTAACAGCATTTAGATTATAATAGTATAGTGAACAATCAGTTGTTATTCTAGAGTGTAGGTGCCGATTTTGGATCCTTTGTACAATTTACAATTTTAATCTGTTTAATAAATGTATTTGTTGAATTTTAATTGTTTATTGCAATTTACAGGTTTCAATATGTAATATGTAAAAGTAGTTATAGAATAAACGTGCTTATGCTAGATTAATTCAATACAGGTACAAGAAATTGACGCTATTAGTAGCCATAGGTGTGGGAGGTAGCTCTTATCAATCTTTAACTGAGCTCATCCTCCTCTGACGCCCTTGGGCAATTCAATATTCTTGATTATTATGTTGATAAGTTTTCAGCATTAGATATTTTTATCACAATATTTTAGTATGAAGTTAAAAAATCTACAACTTTAACCAGCGGGCGCAGTTGAGGCTTTCAAATTAATGGCATTACATCAGTTCTTTGCATGCTCTAAATTAACATTAATTAATAAACACCCAATTTTAAGTTCTTTTTTGATATGTTACGAGGAAATTTTGCATAGAAAGAGATATGCAACTTGCGATATCCATCGCGCAGCTCGATGCGGCCTCAATTAAGGAGAGATCAAATTTCTATTTTCGTCTCTCGTGCTACACGAACAACGGGAACATATAGAGTTTTTATTCCGAAAAATACTCGAATTTTTAACTTAAATTATAAAGCAGCGGTATCGTCAGTACCTATGACTTCCTTGAATAAATTTTGATTCTCTAATTAATAGCCGGGATATACAAGAAATAACAAATTTGTAACATAACGTTATTGGTTCGAAATGTTTGCATCGCGGGCCTGTCGCATATCCTATTAAGAGATGAGGAAATCAAGTTTGATTTTATTACTTGTATATCGTTTGTAGCTCATCGTATGTCAACTTCAAGGTGAGCTTCGCTTTAAGGCAGACAAACTACTACCCTAAAATTACACTCAACATGTTAGAAAAATCGTGTAGACTACGTCTGTTAACTAAACCTAGGATACCCCATATAAACTGAGTCGATCCGTACATCCCCAACCTATAACGAACCTCGTGACATCGCCTCTGTCCTGCTAAGTCGAGAGGCGTTATGTTCAGGCTGAATAGAATTAGTGTAGTTAGACTCTAAGTGTACGTGCGTTCGATAACTTTACCAGGAATCTCCTAAACATAATTGAATGCTGCAAATATTTATAACAAATATCATTTACTTAAATATTTAGGACAATGATATACCTCCAATCTTATAAGAAACTAAAATACGGGATATTTTAAGACAAAAATGCCTATAAATGATATATTTATATTCAACCGTTTTAGAGATAGAGCAAGTTTAAATTGTGGAGTTACGTCTCTGAAGTACTTTTCGGCGCATACATCAAAGCGTTATAAACTCCGTCGTGTACATCAATAAACTTTACAACCCTGCTCTTCAAATTGCAAACAAGGTAATAAAGTGAATCTTGGAATTCGCTAATACTCACAGTAGCGTGTAAAATGCGAACAATTAATTCGTTCCGAGTAAGGGGCTATTTCCGAAAAACGTCTGGTTTCATTTCCCCTCATAAGAGGTAGACAAGAGACGTCAAATTCGCAGTAGTATTGGTCAACTAATTGAACTACCACGACCAATCCATCGCTTAGAAAAGGACTCATTAAGGTATTATGTTACTACGCGAGCTGTATACCAATTTTGTGTCATCCAAAGACCTGGAAATTCATATTCCGGAATGTGTTGGTAACGCTTGTCACAGGATCGTCAACGAAAATAGGATCGACCACGAATGAGTTTCAACAGCTGAATGGGCGTTTTGCTCAAACAAGAAATGAACATTAGGAATGTTAGTTATGCCGTAACTGGTAAACGTTGCTTCATCGGCGAATAGTAGCTTGAAATTAATCAGCAAAAATTGCGGATGCATTGACAAAATTCGAGCCGCAATGCAGCATTTCGCGATTGCAGATGTTGAATACGCTGTATGTGATATAAACCAAAACGATTAAGTGTTCGATGTACTCTTATTTGTCGAAGACTAGGACGCAAGCAAATTCTACGTGTAATCGCAGTAGGACTACTTTCTATCATTGTTAGATTGCATACTCCTCCATTTGCCGTATGAGTATTTGCATCCTCTGGTAATATCTGAACACTAAGTACTATACCTAAATAATGAAAATTGTTAAACGCGTGAAGAAACAGTGTTGGACCTTTGTAATTAACATTTCAAAAATTACGTTCTCACATTAGGAAATTGAAATAAGCTATCACCTATTTCAGATTTCTAAAATGTTACTTTAAGTAGAAATTACTTAGCAGTATTTCTAAGTTAGAAACGAAGTTCACAGACTACAAAATAAATATTTAGCAAAGTTTAAAGTGTGCTCCGGGTTTGAATATATGTATAGCGTAAAATAAACTAAAAATTGAAGGGACAAATTCAAATTGTATATTCAATACGGAAAAGGTCTTGTAGCAGTAAACCCATAAAGCAAAAAATCTTTCGAAAATTATGGTGTCATATACTTTACTAACCTAAGTTGTAAAGATTGAGAAAGTTGCGAAACAGACGCAAAGATCTAATGGAAATCCAACGGCTTTCCAACATTACACGTAATCAGCAGTTTAAAATTTTATATCCTTTCATTGGTCAATGCAACAGCAGAAAGGGAATTTAAAAAAGTTATAAATGCAAAGCGTTACAAGTAAAATCATCTTCCTTCCGTCGAACACTCGGTGATGAATTAAGCAGCCAGTGACAGCTTCGCAAGTAGATCATTTTGATGGTAAATATGTAAATTCCAAAAAGTACTTTGCTCGTAAACTTATCCAATTATTTGAAAAATATAATACATCTGATTAATAACCGGCAGTAAAATTAAAGTGTTGCGGAAGCACCGTAAATAAATTTATAAAATTGAATTTAATTTTATAGCACGGGAGTTTCGTGAAAATCACGCATCTCATAAGAAGTAAAACTTGAAGAGTTACTACCCACAGCATTAATTGACATGGAACTACAATCTGTTTCTGTTTTGAAGGAAAATAAACAGAAAGACGATATTCTGTCGATCAATTGAGGGATAATATAAAAATCAAAATCGTACTGCGTAAGTGAAAATTTTGAAGTTTTAAAAGCTAATAATTTTTTTAAACGAAGTTTTAACAAATTTTAACATTTGATTTAACGTAAAAATATTTTAAATTTTAAATTTAACTAACTTTTCATACCTGCAGTTTAGATACCTTTAGCAAGAGCCATACAACGTCTTATTTTTAGGCAAAATAAAGATTAAAAAGTTCTATCCTAACAGGTCATTGTATTTGTTTACATAACTGTATCTATAGTAAATTTATTTTCTATTTTATAGGTGTAAGAATTTTAATTGCAATTTTATATATTTGCTTTAAATTTGAATTTTAATAAATTGCTTAAACTCATTATGCTCTGTTACAGGTATATAAATATTCATATGTCGTAAATAAAATTTTTGGTGTGACGCACAACTTTAAAAATGTAAATATTGAAAAGGAAGTATAAACAGGTTACTCCAGATAAAGCTTTAGCGGTACAGTAAATTCATTGTCCGAATATAAGGGGTTTATCCTTCAGACTTATTATCAATTATAAAGTCTGGAAACATTTGGTTACCTACCATTCTAAAACCTAATAATTGCGTAATTTCACAACGCAATACAGTAATTTATTTTAATTGTTCGCACTGCCAAATCAGGTAATCAGCAACAGTTACAGTAGGAATGTGTCGATTAGGAAATCTGAGGCTACCTTCGCCAAAGGTAGAATCAGCTTTGCCATTACAGAAGCCGGAAATAGACATGAAAATGTAAAAATTTTTTTTTCGAAATAGATTAAAATCCTTTAGAGATTTGTGTTCACTAAGGTTTGCTTAGTTTTAAAACTAAACTATAAAAGGTTTCAACAACATTTTTTTTTGGATTGAAACTACATTTCATTTTCAAGAAATAACTTTATTGTGTTTCCAGTTGTTACGGTTCTGACCCGGAAATTGAATTGTTTGTAGGGTTTACGTCGTCCAAGATATTGATAGTTAGTGTAATGGCAGTTTGCAATACGTTTAAGAATATTTTTATACGGTTTTATTTATATAACATAATTAAACGTTTTAACAAAAATTTGTTTGTGCTAGCTTGTACTTTATCGATTTGATTGCAGTTGCTGTAATAAATTAAACATTTTAGCGTTTAATTTATTGACAAACTTTCAACAAGAGCTTCAAGTATTCAAATTGCTAGAATTATACAAAATGCTTGATCGATTGAATTCTGCGGCAAAGTATTATTTACTAAGTATTTATTGCATCAAAAAATCTTCCCCATCACACTACTGCATTTTAAGAAATTTCATAATAGTTTATAAAATTTAACGATTTGAGCATATTTCGTAATAAAAACCAAAAGTCTTATAAACTTCGTAAACTCGTTTTTTTAAGTTTACTAAACTTCTAGAAAGTATCTCTCGACTGTATACTTAAAAGAAAAATTACAAAGCATCTTGCTTGTCAAATTTTAAAATAAATGGATCCTATTGTGCATTGGAGAGTCATTCATCATTTTGAATGTACATATTTGATTTCAGTTTTTTTGAATAGCGATCGATATTTACTACTTGATATTACCAGTGATTTTATTAGCCGAGATATTTTTAACAGTCCTTAGACTTGAAGTGGAATTATAAAATACACAATCTGATTCATTATTTTCAATTGTGCTCTTAATTATGAAGTATTTAGACAACTGTTGATATACATAAATCAAGCTTTTCAAACATTACAGGAAACATCGATTTCAAGCGATTTGCTAAATTACGAAGCAGAAGTTATAAACTAGTAGTTTAAGTTTGTAGGTTCTCCGTTCCACTTTAAAGAGTTAAAAATAAAATTCAAAATTTAATTGAAAAATATATAACGCAAATTGCATATGAAAATAATTACATTATTATATTTATAAATCACTCTGTAATTTATTTCTCCTATCTACATATGTAATAAACATTTGGGGAAACATTGCAAATATTTGTTATAGGAAATATTTTAGTAATTAGGAAATCTATATTATAGTTACTATACATATTAGAAATAATAATAAACTATTAAAATATTGTTAGCTATTTATGTATTTCAATGGTTGTTGTAATTTGAATTAGGCTCTGGACAGTTGAGACATCAACCTCCCAGACTTTCTGATGGATCCTTCTTCGCAATCACTTTTCGTTTGCAGCTTCCTTCCATTATTGTAGTTTTCTACTCGGTTTTACACGATCAGTTCCGATTACACGGTATCATGGAATATATTCCGGGGTTTATCTCATTTCGGGACAAAGGCGATATTATTTCTTGTTAACGATTCCCTTGTTGTTCTAACAGAATGACACATTAAGTTCGGCGAAAAGATTATTTCGGCCAAATCGTCATGTATGTATATCGATAAAATGTAATAATTTAGATAAATATTTTTCATTAGCATTAATGGCTTACATGGCCTTGAATTTCCAGTTTCAGATATTGCGCATCATAGTATCCAACTTTGCCTTTGATTCAAAACTTAGAATATTTGAAACATCTTCAATAGTATCTATAAGATCTAACATTTATTTTCATTTATGAATTGCAAGAGCCAATGCATTTTTCGTCGTCCATTACGATAACTTTATTGTTTGTAGTGTTGAAATCTGAAATTCTTACAGCATATTTTACGTCATAACTGCCTAATATTTTGCTTGCACTTAATTATGACATACCAAGTTTGCCTCTTTACAGCTTTTACCTTTCTTTGGACCCTTACAGGGTCCATAGGCTGGTCCTATAAGATAGTAAGCATAAGGCGTTTCTTGTTCAAAATCCTGTACAGCTCAGTAAATTGTTCTTTCACATATATTGACGTTTCTAAATAGATTTACTGTTCTTTCCACTGATACATTTATTTTCAAACCATCAAATAGATTAAGCGAGTTTTTACAAAACATTTTTTCACATACTTATAATCAAAATTATTAGCTGCTTTCTAATTAAAAAAATTCAGCAAGCTTTTGTTGTAAGACGATATTAATATATAATCCAAATTGTGGAATTTAATCACCAATATCAACGTTTAATGAAAAAGAAATGCTCTTTATTAAGCTACTAAAAATTATTCTGAGCTACTATTCTTTTATCCAGGCTTTCAAAGATGTTTCAGACATATGTGTTCCTTTTGTCTTTTTAAGGACCTCCTCGCCTGGTATAATGGGTTAAGATATTTGTTTCTACGCCGAAAGGACGCTAGATGAAACTCGGTCGATGGTGGTAAATTTTTCAGCTCAGAAAAATTTAAAAATATGCATTCTTTTGGCATAACGAGGTAAAATTGTACATCCCATGTTATACTTGGCCTTTTAAGATTGCCCCGTGTGCCGAGTTTTCGAGGTTCCGTGCAATTGTAGTAGGCATAGAGGAATGGCCATGAGCATGTTAACGGAAAGCAGTCCAAGAATTTACTCGACCCGAACTATCAGTCACAAAACAAACAGGTGAATTAATGCTAGGTCTTGTTTAATATCTACATCTTTTGAAATAAGATTTTCTAACCATACTTTTACAATTCCAAGTATCTCAGCACTTGTTTACTTTATAGCTCTTATTTGTAAGAAAGAAAGTTTTCTCAACAACGTCTACTGTGAGCAAGTTAACTGCTATGTTTATCTGGATCAAACTTCAACACAAATCTATGTTTAATCATGAGAGTATTTTTTCTTTAAACCCAAGCTTAACTTGTACCTATACAATTTCTACATATTTGAAAATTATGAAAAGGTGGTGTTATGTATTAATATAAATTAATTAATAGATGGCTCAAAATACCTAATTGAGGTACAGCAGACAAGTAGCTAATGAAAGAGTTCAGAAAGGAATGGGCATAATTTTAGAAAAATTTTCAGAGGCGACCGGGGATCGAATCCGGGCTTTTAGATTTGTACTCTAGCGTGTTCACCACTACACTACTGCCTTAATCTCCTGTTACTCTGAAAATTCTTCTTTAAATGTGCTACTATGAACAATATGATTTATAAGATGTTTATTATCTTTAAGGACCGTTAGGAGAGCTGTCTTTCAACTAGATTCACACCTAAGATTAATGCATATATTGAAATATATAGTTACAGATAGTTAGGCTCTAAATTAAACACATAGTTTAATATATTGACATGAAAACTAGATTCACACCCACGGTTAATGCATATATTGAAATATATAGTTACAGATAGTTAGGCTATAAATTAAACACATAGTTTAATATATTGACATGAAAATTAAGTAAAGGTGTTGTGTATTAATATAAATTAATTAATACACGGCTCAAAATACCTAATTGGGGTACAGTGTTCCTTTCTGAACTATTTCATTCTACATATTTGGCTAATATTCAAATGAGTGATTGCTATTAGATAGGTAAAATTGTCACTGCATATTTATCATCACTCAGGCGCTCATAAAATTATACATAGGCGATTAGGTAAATTGCAATGGAGATTGAGAAACGCTATTTTTGGCCGTTTTATTCTTAGAATTCCTTATAGTCTCTTTGGAGTGTTCTTTCACAACATGCCGTGTGAACAAAACCGTTACCAATAATAAGAAGGAATTCAGAAAACTCCTTGAACCCAATTTAGCATTCATTAAAATAATAATAATTCTATACAGTTTTGTAGGATTATTCTTATATTTTGTAGGCTTCATGAATGCTAAACTGTGGTCAACGAAACTGGCAACTTTAAGCAATGGATTAATGTTAATAAAGACAATTAAATGTTCATCCCTTTTATATATACAACTATTTTAGCTGGGCCACTATGGGTATCTCGGAAGCGGTTAGAGATAAGGGATCGGTTAAATGGGAACATATTTCACAACTTAGGAGAACAACTTCATGCGGCTTTTGTTTGGACCGAAAATTTCAAGGCTTACTAGATATAGGTAAAAAAGTAGAAAGTGCATATTTCTTTTAACCGCAGTAGCTCTTTTATTATTCAAAATAGTGGTATCCTGTAAAAGTACG
>JAHWXV010579943.1:0-15518 GCA_024586415.1 Phrixothrix hirtus | reverse complement strand
GGGCAGAAACTCAATTATTAAATGCGTAATTTCGACTGAAGTAAGAAGTTTAAAAACCATGTCAAAGTTATTTAATTAATTTTTTGAATAAATATTTAATGCTAGTTAATTGATTAAGATTTTCAACAGTGTGTATTTATTACAACGAAATTGTTTACCGGCTAACGACATTTTGTGTTCTTTTTTTCAATGGAATTTGTTTATTTGGTTCTTACTACAGATGAATATGATGTTTTATTATATCTGATATCGCAAATTTGGTAAAGTACCAATTCTTATATTAAAAATGTGTTATGTATTGTCATACCTATGCTGTTAACGTATCCTTATAATTTTTTATAACAAGATATTAACGTTAACCCTAATTGTTCTTCTTTACATAGGGTATATCGTCCTTTATGAAATTTTAATAGCCTAATAAACGAATCAGAAAAAATTAAAAATTTAACATGTATTAATTAAAAATCATAGTTCCATCTTTCGAAATTCATTAGTTCTATCAACGTGGTCAATTTATATCTACATTTTCAAGCTAATCGTAAACTTGATTTCGAAATTAATATTTTTCGTTTTATCTTAATAAACAAAAGTTTCTTAAATATCCAGATAGAAATATTCTACAATTTAATCAACTAAAAGTAGTTAAAAATTAATTTTCTTGTTACAAATTACCTTATCGCTTATTTAAAAATAATTGGTAGTTATTACCTCCGACTTTCATTTGTAACCTTTACACACTAAAAGTTTTTAGCGAATTCACTTTTAGGATTAATAATTATGCAAATGAAGTTACACAGAAATAAAAGATGAATGAAACCTGTGTTTGTTCTTAATAAATCAATGAAATGGTCTAAAATGAATTGAAAATTCGAAAGATGACAGTCATTTACTAATCTACATTATTATTATTAAATCACCAAGTATCAAAAGGTTTCATCCTTATCTTCATTAATTTTTTCTGGAATTCATATTGAGTATTTATATAAATAAAAATTTATATTTCGTGTTCTTTTATAGTACGATACCATCCTTAACGTTGCATAAAAGAATTATGTTACACCCAGTATGATTGGACTTTGAATTATTTTATTTTGAATTGAAATAACCTAATAAATTATTAAGGTTACTTATTTAAAATTTGATTTATAATAGTTTTAAAATTTAATAAAATTTGAAAAATCGCCCAGCTTGGATTCGAACAGTGGAGCACCAGGTAGTCACTTTGATGCGTTAACAATTACGCTACTGAGTTCGCTTCGAGGCATGAGTCGAATTCTTCTAAAAATGTATTTTATTCTATTTTCGTAAGTTATTATAATTTTGAATGGATTAATTTTATCAACTTTGAGTTAATGGCGTCAACAACGACTACTTAATTTGGTATTGATTTTGTCGTTAGCAGTATCATACATTATAACGTCAGTGTTATTGTACACTGTAGAAGCAAACACATTGGAATAAATAGTGTTACTAACAAAAATAATACTAAGTTTAGTGATACTTTATGAGGACCGTCCAATATTTTTTTAATCAGTTAGAATCTAGGAGCGAATCTAAATGTGATGACGTTTCTCCGAACATTTTTAGTAAAATTTGTGTATTCAAAATTATAATAACTCAAAAATAAGAGAAGCTGTCACGTGCCGAAATGCCTCAGACAACTTAAGGTAGGGTGAGTCGATACGCTACCTGGCTAACTACAATGGAGTCGGTTGATGAATCGGCGATAATAGAGCGTTCGGACGCCTAAGTCTGGAAGTGCAGGCGCCACTGACTTCCTTCACAGCTGCCAAGGTTTTGGTGACCTAAGCTATACAGCGTATGATAAATTCTCTATCCTGAAGCTAAAATCAGAATTCTTCCAGAAGCGGCATGGCTAAGGAAGCCAAGTGACCTATTATCACAAGTTCCGATATAAGTGATAGAATTTGGTAAATTAATATATAAGAGTTAGTCCTTTTTACTTCTTCTGTATTTAAATAATTTTTACTGCCCAAGAAGCGGACTGCATGTACTATTTTAAATTGTTGAGCGAATACATTTTGATTTAGCCCTGTATATGGATGTTTAAAAATCGATCAAAATTCAAGAATTTTTATAAACTCGTGATATCAAATTAAATTGAACTAAACTTAATTGGATCTATTTTAGAATCAAAACGTCGGAAATCTCATTCTTTACACTTCGCATAGTAGATAGCATAAGAGTTACTAAATGATTTACAGTTAATAAAGTCAATAAAACATTTATGAAAAGGTAGTACGCTTATCCAAACAAATATAAATGTGTTCATACCTCATACAAATAATACAGTAAAGCAAATAGTTTGAAATCACAAAACTGTGATAAAAAAATAGTAAAGGATTAACGATCAGACACATGATTCTGTTGCCTAAACGCGACAAACTGGAAACGCACGGTCTTGGCCAAACAGGTGATTTCAATATAGATTTAAATTAAATTGCAATTAGGCCCAAGTGCTGTTACATCAATATGAACTTGATTGAAGTTAAATATAGTCTTTCTTGGTATTTCAATGGTTATGAAATGAGCACCTTATTAAAGCAAATCTGCTCACAGCGATGATGTCAATGTTTATAAGTAAAAAGCTGATACGGAATGCTTAAACACATTCAGCACAATGTGCAACGGAACAGATAGTTAAAAACTTGATTTTGAGAGGTGAATAGCTGTAATCTTATAAAAAATAAGCAAGTGTTAATGACGTACTAAACCGAATGTCAGTTGCGTTGACTGGCAGATAAATAGTTACGAAATTAAGTATTATAATACCTTAAAACTGGGAAGTTCCTTCTTCGATGCTTCCTCGTAAAGGTAGCAAAAAGCTGCGCAATCTCGGAACCTCTTTCTCCATGATATCTACCCGATATTGGTGTTAGATGAAATTTTTTAATTCTATAGCTTCAAATCAGAGAAACGCGCATAAGTATTTAATAAGAACTACACGGAGCCCTTCATTAATTTACTTTTCTAAAACTTTGTCGATTTACACTTTTCCAGATTAAGTTGTTAAATTTATTGACTGAAAGATTAATCTTGGACAGGTAGTTATTAAAACGAGTTGTTTTAAATATTTAAACTGTAGTAGCGTGCCCACAAGTAAAAGTTATTTATCTTTCAAACAACCGTTGACAAAACGTAATTGGAAATGCACTAATGGAGATTCGGTGTTCGAATCACAGTTGAACGATTTGTTCAAATATGTAATTTATATTACATTTTAAAAATAAGAAAAATCAAATATCTAATACGAGTAGTTACTACTATTGCAATCAGTTAGTTATTTAATTGTTGGTACTTTTATTTCTAAAACTTCTTTCACATTATTTAAACTAACGCCTCAGTTCCACCATCTTTCTATTTATGGTTATTTTAATTTTACACTCAATTTTAATTTGTATCCGTTTGATTTTTAATTAAAAAGATGTTCATTCATTTTGTAAATAATATACACAACCTAGGTAACCTCTGATTTAGTTTTACTGGGTTACGATTAGATTTATGCAAAATTAATTGCTGTATACAATGTTGCATAAACTGTGTCCGAATCCAGTAAAACTAAATCAGAAGCAGGACGTTGATTAAAAAATTATACAATAACTAAGTAAGATAAACTTCGAATTTTATTTAGACTATCTACAATTTTAATTTTTAATATTTTGCATTGTTCACATAAATACTTTTTAACTTTAATTATTTAAGTCTCGAAAATGAGATTCTTCATAGTCTCGAAACTAGCCGACGTACTTAATTAATGTAATCAATAAATTGCTTCAAAAGTGATTTCACTGAATTTTGTTAATTATTAAAGACCTAAGGCTTCAAGTTATATTTATATTTCAATTTTATATTGGTTATTACACATTAAGTAGTGGAAAGCATGTAATGTAAAATTTATATAACAGTTCATCAAAACTAATTATTTAGAAATTGTTTCAAATCAAATTTATACAGGTAGTTAGCACGTATCGTTGTCAGTTTAGCAGTTATCGTATTAGAGATATTAATATAAACTATCAAATTAATAGTGAAAATTTAAAGTTACAATGCTAATTTTCCGTCAAGCTATGTTTTAAAAACAGAATTGGCTATTGCTTAACCACTTTGAGAAATGTCTTTGTTTTGTTATTAACTTTAATTTTATACTTTGTCGGCCTAGTTAACATATTTGCCTCTACGCTTACAGGGTTGGTTCAAACTCGCTCGAGGTTGGTTAAATTTCCAGGGGACAAAAATTTAAAAAACGTCTTCTTCTCGGATAAGGGAATAAAATCGTAGGTCTTGTGTCAATGTGATGTTTGGCACGTTAAAAATCCCTATTGGCGGTGGAACTCCTCTATATCGGGTAAAATTCTAGTAGGTATGCCGAAATGACCATAGTAGTTGAAGTCAAGAGGACCAAGAGGTCCCTGCGTTCCCAAATTTTAGCGACAAAACAAAAAAAAGAAAATAAATAAAAATTTTGTTTTTCGGTCTTGTTAATTATATTTTAAGTTTGATTATACGCATGTATATTTAATAGCCGAACTTTTAATGCTTTAGGTGCAACAACTTAGATGCGCACGCGTTTAACTTGAATATTATTTAATACTTATATTAAGTACAACATTTTTATAATTTAACGAAACCTAAACCACTTCCATATTGTAATAGTGATTTTTAAAGTTAAATTAGTATTGCCATTTTTTGAAATTTGTCTTTTATTTACTAATTAATTTTTTATATACTCATTTTGAATATTTTAGGGTTTTATTAGTACTCATATCGCTAGGCTTCCTAGCTAAAAACCTGTTTTTAATCTTCAGTGGCTACTGTTGGAACCCTTGTGAAATAATATAAAATCACATAATTGAAGTGCCAAGACGAATTGTGACTAATAAAAGGAGTATACAAGAAGGATTCTGACATCATAAAATATAAAAACTCAAAAGAGCCACTGTAAACTGAATTACCTCGAACTAGGGGCAACGCACGAAAAATTTCACATAGGGTTAAAGTGTCCGCGAACAAAACCAACAGTTTTCCAACGATATCAAAGTAGACAGGCAGTAAGTATAGTTTGAAATGGTAATCTGATTTGTCAAACAAATCAGGAGAGGGAATCTACAGAAATTGACACAAAGTCCTAGATCACGAAAATCCAACAACTTTTTCGTGCAAATGATAGCGTTACGTCGTCATGTAAATCAGACAGCTGAGTACATTGAGTACTCGCATAGAACGTTACAGCACGAAGTTTTTAAAACAACTACTAAAGCGAACGTAATATAATTTAACGGGAGTGTACCGAGTTTAAAAAACAACGCGAATTAGAAACGGTCCGCAAGCAGGGAAACCAAAGGGCTGTAGTACGTACAGCCCAAGCATCTTCAGCTTTGGAAGTGGAAACACTCAATTCTGCGTAGACAGCATTCGCGGACCAGGATGCCACAAACAACAAATTTACAGTACTTATATTATTTCCAACAAGAATAAAGTAAGTGAGAACTTATTAGAACTAATAACATAAAAATAACAGGAAATTAAATTTTCTAAAACATTCAAAGTACTTTATTTTAAAATTTAAATTCAAATTTATGATACATGATTATTACCTCAAACCAAACCAGTCATACAACCCTATACGTTTACATGTTAGTCGACTGGAATCTGAGGTAGTTTTTCTGAGGTCATTGTATTCGTTTTTAGATTGTTGAATTGAAATGTGTGGGTATAAATTTGCATTTTATATATTGATACTTTGTTTTTACAATGCTTGTATTAACATTAGACTTTTTATTTAATTATTAGAACCGAATTGTCGTTCTGGTGGGAACGTAAAAACTAAATAAAAGTAATAACAGAACTAAAAACTATTCTTCTGCAAAATGGGTCTTTCCTCCCTAGGATCATAACAAAATCGTTAAAACTTAGATTAGTTACCCACAACTAGAACCAGTTCACGCTTTAATTTAAGTAAATTAATTAATTTTTAAAGAGTAATTGCCATAGGGTAACCAATACTCCCATTCCACATATTGTATCTTTTTCTTTCCGGAAATTTTTGCTATCAGATTTGACCCTATAGGCCGCTATATTATTTTCTTCCGGAAATCCTTGCAACGCAACGTATTAAACGAGGGTCTTAATTTGACTGAAGAATGTGTAGACAAATATATTAAGCTTAAGTTGTGTTTGATGGTTTTAGGAATAACCCTCGTATCTTCGGTATATCTTTGGCGATGCACTATTTTGAAAAATTCATTTTGCTTAGATGAAAATAATGCTTCAATTTAAGGATTTAGTTAGGGTAAAACCAGTTTCTTTGAGTCCTGAAGACGGTAGTCATGCTTTGGCTCCTATTGAAGATGATGTTTCTTCACTTTCAGAAAATAAAATCGAAGCACCACCATAATTCAAGATTATTTCAATTAAAAATTTCTTTTATGAATATTCTTGGATAAAATTAACAGGTTGAGCGTAATCAAGTGTTTTGGGGTTAGTAGAGTTATTATTTTTAGCTTTCACTAATTAGAATGTTTGTTAGTTGCAGGTTGAAATATATGTGTTTGTAGATTTTACTTATTTTTTACTCCTCAAAATTTACTAATTATGGCTAGCTCTACATATTAGAATCAGGGTCGGCCATAACTGTTTTGTTTCCGTTTTAGGGTTGCGCAGATTTAGGAGCCAGTTCTATTTTTATTTGAGAAAATTTTGTGGTACTTATGTATGTTTTATAAGGAAAATTTGTTTCAGTTTATTTCAGTAATGATAGTGTTTGGTAAAATCGTGTTTTATTTTTTTTTCTTTTAAATAACTTAAAAATACGGAAAAGAAAGAGTTTGACGTTTTCTACGTATTTTTATGTTTTAATTAAATTTTAAGTTTTGTTTTTATTACTTAAAAAAATGCAAAATAAATGTTTCAGCATCTAATTGTGAGTGCTAATCACAGTGGATTTTTTATGAGGTATAGATACTATTTGTATGTGTATAATATTTATAATTAGACTTTTTGCTTAAAAATTGTAAAACATAATCTATTTAATTTTCAATTAATTTATATAAAGTACATGAGACATTTCTTTTATAGTCGTAGCATTTCAAACAGCGAAGGTAAACCAGGTGAAAGAACGATCCTCTTCTTCAGTGTCATGTTATTGTTGCAAGACAGTGACAGTGACTTTAGCCTTCAATTTTGCTAAGAAGTGAAAACTTAGAACGAATTAGTTTACGGTGTCTTGGTTTACATTATTTATGATTTACGTTAAACAAATTCTAATATTTAAAAAATTTTATTTTCCTTTTTATTAATTTCTTTATTTTAAATTGTATAGCAAATGAGAGGGAATTACTTGAGTTTACTTTTTACGCTTTCTTATTTCAGAATGAGAGTCTATTATAAATTGATCACTATTTGATCTATCATTAAGTTCACCATAACCTCGATTTTTGATTGTCGATTGGTATAAAGAAATGTGGAATGATTAGTAGATAGCAAAATGGTGCACTGTCGGTCGACACATTTAAATTATATTAATGAAGCAAAAATCCATATATTTTTAATTAGTTCTTAAGCAACAAAGCATTTTTTTGGAATTGTCTCTTACGACTAGTTTGTTATGTAAGTTAAGTTTAACCAGTTAACCAGGCGTAATGGTTTGTTGTAATTAACTTTAGATAAATGTCAAGTTTTTAGGTCTTTCCTTGTTTTAAACAAAGTATGTTATGTTAATTATATTTAAGTAAAATATTTGATATTAAATTCTTTGCAAAATCATGACAAATCAAATTTAGAAATTTAGAAATAACTACAGCATACTAAATTAATTAAAACAACTCCTTCCTTTCAGAAGACATTCATGATAACCTTCACCTTAATTCCGCTTTCTCCAAAAACGCTGTTAGATGCATTTATACATTTATTACCTAGACGCAAATGCATTATTTATGTGGTTTAAGAACGTTTCTTTAATTATTTTGAAAGTAGTTCACATGTGTACCTAAATAGGAAAAATTATCAGATTAAATGCGTAGTTTATTGAAAGTGATTTTATAATGCGGACAAAAAAACAAACACCGTTACTACAGTCCTAATACTAAGCGTGGTTTGTTAAAATTTTTATATTTGTATAAATGTAATTTATTGAAATAAATGTTGGGTAATTTATTTGATATGTTGTTAAGATTGCATCGTGAATTATGGGCGTTTCCAATATTCTTCTAGGTGAAATCAAAGTTGAAAATATGTATTAGGCGTACTTGTGTAACTTTAATTATTTAATCTCCGAGGAAAACTAATTTAGTAAAATCATGTATCGTTATAAACTAAATCATCTGAATTGTGATCGTTAGCAACGATAAACGTATAACTCTATTTGGTTCAGTGATGTAATCGTGTCGGAATAACACAACCTATCGAAAGACGCCATGACAGTGAAAACATATTTTCCTCAATTAAAATGATTTAAATATTGTAATCACAGTATTATCAAGATTTTAGGAATGTATCGTTAAATTTAAGCAGTTTAAATAATATTTGAACGACGAACGGTCAATTAATTCAATAGGGACTGTATTCATTGCCAATTAAAGGAACCCATAAGTTTCAAACAGAATATGCCTGTCAACGATTACTATACAGGGTGATTCAATTTGAACTTCAGGATTTGAATTTGAATTGCAAGTTTGTATGTTTACAGTTGGTATCTAGCATATGTCAACAACACATTTAAATTTATTAAGAAAATAGGCGATCATTGATGATTGCCATGAGAAAAGTTTGACCACTTTTCGAACGAAACAATATGCTAAGTGAGCGACAATTCGTAATCTAGTGCAAAAGTTTGAAACAACGCCGAAGTCGTTCAGATGTAACTATTGTTCGCATAAATGATGGTATGCATGAAGAACCGTTCACAGCAATTGATTCTTTTATGTGGCACTACTCAACGAATTTTAATAAAAGAGCTACACTTAAGGCGAATAAAATTCAACTTCAAGGAACGAATCACCATTGGGATGAAGCTCTTTTTTATTGTCGTATCTGGGGTCGTCAAAAACCAAATGCATTCTTGCGTGGTGTACATTATGGTCTGGAGAAATCATTGGCCCTTACTTTTTTGAGGGCAATAGTTTATGTTATCGAAAGATGCCAACCGCTATTTTTTCAACGAAATCAACGATTTGAACCTGAATAACGTGGTTTCAACACGAATGAGCCGCACGTCACACAGCAGGTAAAACAATCACTTTACTTCAAACCAAATTTCCTAATCGTGTTATCTCTCAGAGGGTTGAAATCGCTTGACCTTCGAGGTCTTGCGATCTAACCCCATCAGATTTCTTGTTTATCTCAACAGACTTGCTAAGATTCCAAAGCTGAAAGTAAACATCAGACGTGTCACTGCTAAAATAGAGCCGCATTTATGCAAAAGTGTGGTAAACAAGTTTGCTAGTCGAATGGCATCATTTCGAAAGGCATTTGACTGACGTCATGTTTTTTACATGACTGCCAAATTTGTACTTTATACTCATAGCAATAAAATTCGAGTTATTCTAATATTTTGTTTTTATTTAGAAAACAAACGCTAAAGTTCAATTTGAATCAGTTCGGTTTCTTTATTATTTTAATAGATTTTACAATAATTAAAATAATACTTTAATAGCTTAATTTTCTAAATCGTAGCAATGAATCAATTTTTCCAACTTGAAATCTTAGTGTGCTAATTAGTGAACGGAGAGTAACAAAGAGAGCGGCGTGGTGCATTTATAATGGGGCGTTGCACACAGCAACGACTAACTAGTTGTATTTTCCGCGTAGAAGAACCTTTATTTCCCATATCGGTGCCAGCACGGTCGAGTGCTATCGATTATAATCGTGCTCACAGTGACAATTTTCCATCTTCCAAACTATAAAATATAATATTAATAGTTGATTAAGACATTTTAAAATTTATCAGTGTGCAAGCATAGACTAAATTCATTTATCTGGATGTAATCGCAATTTGATATGTAAATTATAACATCGTTCATTGATGGTCCTACCATCGTATTGATATAATGAACAAAATTTACGTGAATTTCGTAGCTTACTATAATTGTTGCATCTTACCTCGCCCGTATCCTGATCACTGGTTTCGCCGCTTCGCTATAAATGCACCCTTAGGGATTTTAATAGTTCAGCAAAATAGGTTGATTATTATATAAAAGAAAAGGGTATGATGTATAAAACGTATTCACAGGATAACTAAAGGCAAACAACATAAAATTAATAGTATATTATATACCAACGGATTAAAGTGCCTTTTTTAATCCCGAGAGAAAAGTTTATTTCTCGAGCGACAGCGAGAGAAATAATATAGAGTGTATACGAATCATAATAGACAATTCTATAAATTTTTTAATTCAAATATTTAAATTAAACGAGATCGATTTAATTTATATAGCCCTTGTTATATTAATAAGGCACATTGTCAAATACAGACTAAATGATTTATAATTTGTTTTAATAATTGAATTCGATGTTGATAGAGTGGCAAGTTAGTATGTTTGCCTCTACATCTTGTAACGGCTCTGTATTATTTTTGAAAGAGTAATAAACCTTCTTATAAGGTCTCCTATTCGTCGGCTACAAACTCTTTATTAGTTCTACAATCTTATTTATTATGGGCGCCAGAATGATTACAGATTCAAGATATTAAATATAAAGGTTAGGCAAGACTATATCATTCAAATTCACCTACTTACATGTAGCTTTGAACGATTATGCACTTATTCTAAGAAAGAAAACAATTTTAAATAATAACAAATTTCCCTTTCAAGCAAATAACTTTTAATTGTGAGGATTTATATTTTTATGTTATAAATTGTAAATTACAAAAAAATAGCTTTACGAATAATCCTTTGTTTTAAAAGATGACCCCAATTATATGAAACTTCTTTAACATCATATTAGTCCACCAAATCCATGAATATTCCGGCTCTTCCGCTGTAACATTAAATATACACAGTCACAGTTCGTACAAGAATTTTAATGCTTAAAGAAATAAGGCAAAAGTTGTACATTTTGGCAATAACAATTATAATGAATGATTTTTCAATCAATTTTCAGAAGTTCAAATGCTTATAAAATATGTAAATTCAATTAAATTAATTGGGGAATGGCTGCTGAAAAATAATAATTATTTTTTTATCTAGTTGATTCAATCTTTGATTTAATGAATAAATATAGTTAATTATTACGAGACGATACAACCAACATTTCCAGAAGCATCTCTAATCGTAGAATTTACATTATCAGACAAGCCAAGGATATTGTAGATACAAATTAAAATGTATGGTCCTCCATTATACGATGTGGTTAAATGCCCTTAAAGCTTTTTTCAGAAGTTTTCTAATTGTTATAATGCGTCTTTGTAAATGTTATAATATGTTGGATACTCTCCGGGACCTTAGGCTAAGAACTGATCAAATCTAAAATCAAATATTAGTTTTGAAAACACTTAGTGAAGCCACACAAATAAACTTTAAACCGAAAAACATGTACGATACATTTTCGAAAATTACTCTAAAATATTGTATATAGATTTAGATAATTATTTCTAACATTTTATGAAATTATTTAAATTAATTCGAACAAATATTCTAAGACCATCTTTCAACCATGTTGGTTTTTTTAACCGCCATGAGGCGAGAGTCCGAAAACAAGGCGTCCGCGCGTACCCTTCATGAATTAGAAAAAAGCGTTTTACCAGTGCTTCTCAATAAATAAACCCTAGATATAAACTTTTGGAATTAATAAGGAAAATTTGTCGTTAACGAATTAGTCGTATTAACTAATAAAATACGAAATTAAATTAATGAATTATTTAATACAATCATCCTAACCATACAAAAATGAAACGTTACAGCTTAAATAGGTTCAAACCTATGACAAAAAATATGTAAAATGCCTTCTTCCCGGGAGTGTACGTAAAATAGTGAGTATCGTATCAATATGATGTTTGACATGAGCATTGAAACACGCGTGGATTGGGTTAAATTCTAGTTAACATGGTGAAATCACCTTAGCAGGGGGAATTTCGACGTCTCGATGCTTCAGAGACAAAAAAGAACTATTTAAAAGTATTTGACATACACTACAGGTTATTGACATCCAAACAGTTTTTTAACTACACCATTAAAAACAAAAGGTTCTAATTATCTACAAGAAGAGCACAAATGCAACGACAGTAATAAAAACTTTTCAACATTGATGCTAATGTCAAAAAGTTTCTTTGTATCCACCTGTAATTATTAATACTTTTCTTATTACTTATAAAATTTGATGATATAAATATATTTGTACAAGTTACTAACTGCCGCCATTAATTTGAATTTAATAATTCGTATCGATAATATCGATTTCGAAATAAATATACTAGCTCTTTTCGTTGAAAACTAAGAATTGACCGGTCATAACCTAACAGTGAAGATTTGTTTAAGAACTGGTATACAGATGCGAGGACCTTGTAAAGAAAACTCTCCTCCATTCTACGGCAGTTTTAGATTACATTTACGCTAATATCATCCAACTCGAACAAGTAATGAAATCACCGTAACAGTTGTTTAATTATTTTAACGTGTAGAAATAAGGCAAGTGTTTGACTCCTATGACTTTATTGAAAACTAATTTTGTTTATGATTTCTAAATTAAAACTCCAAATGTTTACACATCGCTACTTAAAATACATTAAAAATTTTATTTTAAGAGTTTTTATTCAAAGGGCTAGTTCTCGAACGATTTGTAATTTTTAAGCGACCTTGCCTGAGGTACAGTTAACAAATGAACTTACCGTAATGATAACTTCTCAGCCTCACATCAACAATAAAATAAAGTGATAAAAAAAGATTATTAATAATATTAAATTGTTACAATGAAAATATACGAGTAATACATTATTCTCACATTGAATTTAACACTCCAAAAATGGGCCTCAAAATTTATTTTGTTTTAGTATAATAATTAAAACATTAACTAGTTTATTTTAAAATAACTTTTGAGAATCATGTTTTGAGTGTTGATGAAATCAGCACTAGTTAATCATTGATCAGCAATCCAATTATTTAGAATTAATTAACTTCGTAATTATCTAAACTGTGATATAAGTTAATTCAATATTGCACAAACAAATCAAAACTACAAAATAACTTTAAAGTGACTGCGCGCGCCTGCAGTTCATTTAGGATATTTAGGAATAGCGCGTACTTCATATTAAGTTAGGAAATATTAATTCTAGTAATAAATTGTCTGTATCTTTGTAAATTTAAATTCTAGAAATAGTAAATTCTCAGATTAAAGTAGGTACCTAAGATTTAGAAAGGTTATATATTAGAGGAACCTAAACTAATCGTGAGAACTTTAATTAATGACCAAACAATTCAAATTCTTTTTGTTATTAGAGAAACACAATGGAAATCGGAATATTTCCGACATAATATAGAATCTCAAAAAGCATGTCCTTTTTCACCAAAACATTGTTAAAGAAGCGTTTTATGAGTGAACTAATCCCGTTGTACTAAACGTCCTTATATTTATAAGTTAATAAAGTAACTTATCAGTTATAAGTGGCTGTATTACGAGACCGCTTAACTCATCAATTAATTACAAGAAACCAATTAATCGCGAGGACAAGAATCGACAAATTCCATCAATTACAGGTTAGTTTATCAATATGTTAATTTAAATAACAACCAGTGCGTGATACGTAAGTATTTAATTCATCAACCCTTCGTACAAATATAAACTTCATTAATATTTATACAAAGACAATTATTCTATTTATTCTTTGTCAAAACGGTAATTTACTTAGAGATAGAATTTGCTTAAAAAAGAGTATCTTTACGGTAATAATCTTCAAGATACGTAGAGCTTCATTTAACTGTAAACTTTCTTTTCTTTTAGAAATAACAGCGCCTTGTGTAAATTTGAAAACCAATTCTTTCGCTAAATTTAATTTCTTTAACTGTTAATGTTGAATTGTTAGATTAATTATATTTTAGTAGTTTTTTATGGATTGATTTATTCAATTTTAATTAATACAACACCATTGTTGCAGTATCGTTAAGATTTTATTTCGTTTTTTAAATAAAGGCTTCTTTAATTATAAATTGTTATTTATTTGCTACTTAAATAATAAGGGCTTAAATAAAGATAAATATCGCTTGACTTAATAAAAGAAAAAGGTCTTATTTTTGCCTGAGCTGAATACGTTATTGTACATACAAAGTTCATTGGCATAAGTTCGATGTTTTGGGGTGTCATGAAAATACTAAATCATTTATATCAACTTATCTGTGACGTGAACCAAAACATTAGTGTTTACTTCATTAATTTAAATAAAAGTGCCTTTAACACAAAGATTAAAAATCTTTATTAAGCACTTTTAACTTTAATTAGGGATAATTTGATCATTTTTTGCTGTTACAACAATCTCAAATCTTGTTATTCATAAATCAGTTATGGTTTACTCATACCCTTAGATAAACTTGTTTATGATATCAATGCTATTTATTATACATTTATGACCCATTAGTGCCTACGCAATTACCTTTCTTTTCTCATATTCTACCGACTATTTAAATTAATGGCAGTGATTTTGTAACGCCCTGTATATCATAAACCACAGTATATATGTTCAGTATGACTGCATTTTTAATAACTTAGCGTATTATATTTCTTTCAGCAACCGTGTTTCATACATTTATATACAAGGATACATAATCAAATTCCGTGACCGGAAAGATTTTAAAATATGCAGCGATGCATTAGGTACTCGATTCACACTTATTGTTCATTATATTCCGAAACGCCATACCGTTATAATTTTTATATAGTTTTAAAATCTATGTCAAAATTAATTTTAATTTATATATAGAAGGTAATATTAGATTTTCTATATTAAAAATTATTTTTATAACTGATAACAGTTTTAGGATGGTATGTTATTCATATTCGTATAAACAAACCATTTCATGTGGTTTAATTAACAACTAGTTCAATTGCTCTCATATGTGTTTTATTTGGCATTCAAATGTTGCCTAATTAACTTGTTTTTTCATATTTTTATATACGTGTCTGTTAGTATTGATTGTGTCTTTGCGTCTGAGGCTTCGAAATGTGGAAATTTCTTCGACATAGCGTCTTCAATTACTGTGATTATTTCGTCAGCTTATTAGAATTTAGCTGAACTCAGTGGCGGGTTTTCGCACAGGCACGCGTCTGGAGCCTCTTAAGCGTGTCCGTAGAATACACACTGTAAAGGCACCATAATACTTATAGGAGAGGCACAGAACAATTAAATAAGTAGAACCAGCATATGGCAGTTTTAAAGCAAGGAATAATGAAGCAGGAGTGGGGCATTGAATTTAACAAATTTTAAAAAGTGCAACAGATGGAACTGCTGTTGTTTAACTAATTTAGGCAGGGCAGTATTCAAATAAATATATATTTCTGTTTTAACTGTGTTTGAAATT
>JAHWXV010579838.1:0-31053 GCA_024586415.1 Phrixothrix hirtus | reverse complement strand
GTAGCCGCGGTCGCCGTTATCGCAGGCAACAGCAATAATCGTAATCTTATCACTAGCACTAAATTAAAATTGCAACTATTATAAAAGAACAAAGGATGAAGCTATCACGTTTTATAACTCACAAATAGAAACACCGTATACTTGCCGCGGCGGTTCGTATTCGAATCCCTCTATTTTTAGATTAAACAATTGAAAATACAACTTTATTACCCCTTAAATTGTTATTTCGCAATTCACTTAGATTTCGAGAAAAATAAATAAAAAGTGTTTCAATGCGGTTCTCTGGACAATATAAATTTATAAGGTTTATCAGGTTCCGTGCACCGAGCGTTGCACTGATAACAAAGTATTTATGTTACATTATAACTGTTACATACCCATTCATCTTAATATTGGCCTCCCTCTGGTGGTCATCTGGAAGTTGAGAGTTTTTTCCTTTCAAATAATATCTTCTCACGAAGTAAATTGCAATTTCTGCAAATATTAACAAGTATATTATTGTGTCTCGGTGCTGGGGTAATGGTTGATGAAACTGCGAGTTTGATTCAGTACTCTAGGGCTCAAAAATATTTCTTTCCAGAAAAACGTCTTCAGATCTATTTTCGTGGCATTTAATTGTAGTTAGATTCTTTCCATTAATATTCGTATTCCATAACTTGCTTCTTCGAAATTTAATTGCTACTTCGTAAATGTTATTTTACATTTATTTTCCATTAATAGATATATGCCTTTGAGTGAATTAATTTAGTTTTTATTTTAACAATTTATATAGTCTTTTTTCTTCTAAGAAGACTATTAGGTATTGATTAATTTCAGAAATTAATGCTACATGATCATTTCCTATATTTAGCATTGTACCTTTATAATTTTGAATTCCTGTGACTCTAGCATTTCCTTTTGCATTTCGCATCTTGTGCAGTTATTAATTGAGTGGAATATTGGTATATTTTGCATTTTGTACATGTCCATTAGAGGCTTTGTTTCACCATTTAATTTTAATAAATACTTTAGGTTTGGAATTGCTGTTACATATTCTGACTCATGCTTAATGGGTAAAGGGAGTAAATAATATAAATCACAATCTATTCTAATGTTAATTCGTATTGCTATAAAATAACTAATTTGAGGGTAATCTATTTTATAATTAATTCTAGGTATTGATCCAAAGTCTAGTATAGTTTGTAATTATTTAAATAATTCTTGGGGTTTAATTATACTCAGGTGGAGTTCTTAACTTGCTAAATGTTATAGAGTTTTTTACGTTTACTAGTATACTTAATAATGAATTTTATAATATAACTAATTCATTGTATAAGTCCTACGCAAATGGCATGCTGAATAGTTAGTGATTTTTTTACTAGGCCATGAAGTTGCATCAATTTTGATTTTAGCATTATTTCATTATGTTTACTATTTTTAATTGCATCATTAAAATTTTTAATTACTTCTTGATTATCCAAATATTGATTATGTATTTTCTGTTCCAATTGGTTTTGATTACTATCTAAATGTTCTAAAATTCCATTAATTCTTTGCCATCTTGGGCGTCTAAGTTTCCAGTGAAAAATTTAAATGCTGATCGTAACCCGTCTATTAGGCCTCTTCTACTTCTACTACTTTTTTGAAAGTTAGTATTATTGAATTTTGTTTCTAAATTAAGTTTTATTAAATTTAAATTTTATCGTCTTTAATTCATTCTCTAACAAATGCTATATTATTTGACGTATTTATCCTAAGGTATTCATATTCCATATTTAAATTATTATATTCTTGTACTAATAATTCTAAATTATAATAATGTACGACCGTATGCCTAGTTACTTCTAATTTAACTTTTCGTAGTTTGGCGATTCTGGACATTGGAGAACATCCTAGAAGGAATTCAAAGTTATAGAATTGTTTTATGGGTTCCTTAATATTAGATAAGTGTATATTTTTCTTGGTATTGGCGTGATCTTAATGATCTTGGCGTATTGTAGTTATTTGTCAATGCTTTATATTAATTGGGGTTTATACTGATCTTTATTTTTGTTTGTTTTTGCTTATTCTTTACAAATATACGACTAGGTATTTTTGGTAATTGTTCTTGGCCTTCGATATTATTTTTCCTTTATTTTTCTCAATTGTTTCATTGGTATTTTTGTACAATAGTTGTATTTGTTTTCATGATCGTTTATACAATTGTTATTTAATTATTTAATTTTTTCGATTTCAAACGACGATCGACGATCTAAATGTCATGACATAGTTTCTATTAGTTTCAGTTTAGTTACTAAGTGCATTGTGTTATTATATACTAGAAGAGTACAGTTTAGCTTAATTTCTGTTGATGCGTTTTTATATAGATATCGCTTATTAAATAATCTTACATGTTTTATTAAAGTAGAATGGAATCTTTCTATAAATCCATTTAATTCCTGGTCCTGACTACTAATAAAGTGAATTTATATTTTATGTAATTTTAAGAATTCTTTTAATACTGAAATTTGAAATTCTAACCTGAAAAGGTTTTGTAGCTATGGGGATTATATTAAATTTTAAATTAACAGGTTTCCTATCGTATTTCGTTAGCTGATAAACTTCACAATTATTTATATAAGCTTGAATTGTTCTTTGTTGATTTCGCCAGTAATATTTTGGTTTTATTCTCGAGCGAGTTTCTCCTATACCTCTACGATTGGTTTTTTCTTCATGGTAGTTCTCATTATGAGATTCACTTCTTCTATTACAGTTTGGACGTACATTAGCTAGATATTCAGATATTCAGATATTCAGATATTTCTGAATTTTAAAATATTTTTATAATATTTGACATAACTTTTCGTATAAGGTGCTTTAAAAATATATATATGGTATTTGACTTTAAGAACAATTAATTTCTTCGTGAAATTGAGCATTTATGGTTCATAATTTGATTTAAAAGTTTGTATAATAAATCTTTGTTTAAGTTTGTGCAACTTTATATTGGACTTGTAGGATTGTGTTATACTTCAGATATTATTATTTTATTAGATTGGGAGATTTGGCCAACCGTGCTTTCATTATCTTCTTGATTGTCTATTTCAACTACTAGAGAGTGATTATCGTCATTTTCGTTTTCTAATTAGTTATTGAATCCTTTAGTGTATTTGGAAATAGTAAAATCGTTCATGTCGTTTACGTTCAATTCTAAATTTTCAAGGATTTTTTTATTCAAAATATTAATTATTTTTTTATTATTTTCATCCAAGGGCAGTTTGTTTAAACATGATGGTATTCTGAGCCTACAGACGTTTGCTAATTTATGTTTGAAACAAAAGTTCTTTAAATTTAATAATGTAATAAATATGTCCTGAAGACGCTTTATTAAAATACTTTTCTTTAGTTATTAAACAAATTATTATCCCTTTGTATCTATTAGTGTACCAAATTATGTAATTTAGGGTTCTGTCTTTTCAATCGGCCGATGCTACCAAAAATTTACTTAAAAGTTTTCGTTGTTCCTTGTGAAATTTCAAGATATTGGGTTAATTATTACCTGAGGGTGCTTGAATAAATTGTGATTTATTTCGGTTATTATGTTAGGAAGTATTCCTTTTTGTTTATTTATCAAGTAATTTTGATAATTTTCTTGTATTAAATTTTCGAAATTATTTTTATTTCGAGGATTCTGCTTAAAGCGTCAGCATTAGTTTCTGCTGAGCCCTTTTATAAATGAATTCATAATCATATTCTTCACATTTTAGTCTCCATCTTATTAATTTAGAGTTTGGTTCTCTTAGTGAGAATATCTATTGTAAAGGTTTGGGGTCTGTAATTATTTTAAATTTTCTGCCTGATAAGTACGATCTAAAGTTATGGGTGGATCAAATTATTGCTAATAATTCTTTTTCAATTGTTCTATAATTAGTTTTTGCTTCATTTAGCGTTCTATTCGCATATGCGATGGGTAAATCTGTTTTAACAGGACCTTATGGCAAAAAGGCTCAACAACGATATTGCTTGTGTCGGAAGTCAGTATAAAAGGTTTAATAAAATCAGAGTACTGCAATAGAGTTTCGTTTGTTAATAATTGTTTACAGAAATTGAAACATTCAATATACTCTGATTTCTTACATCTATTATTACATCTTTCCTTAATAATTTAATGAAAGCTTTGGTAATTTTTGCAATATCCCAATTAAACAAGGAACCCTTTCATCTGCATGGTATTTTGAGGAATTGGGTAATATGTTATTGTTATATGACACTCCTTTATTTAAGAACTCCTATTTATCTAACTGAATTTATCAGGGTTTGGTTTAACACCTTGTGGCGTAACTATGCCCTAAATAAGATACTTCCTTTTTCAGGAATTCAGATTTGTCCAACTAGATTTTTAAATTTGCTTTTCGCAAACGATCAAACGCTAATCTCATGTTCTGTATGCGTTCTTGTAGGTTTGTATTAAAAATAATAGTGTCGTCACGGTAGACTAAATACTTATCATTGTTAGGTGCTCGTAGGGCGTCATATATTTTTCTTTTAAATGTACTCGGAGAATTCTTCAACCCAAATGGCTTTCTTAAAAATTCGTAGTGTTCATTTCTTGTGATAAATGCAGTTTTCGCAATGTCTTCTTCGTTCATCTCGATCTGATCAAAACCTGACACTAGGTCCAAAATCGATAAGTACTGATATGTTTCCAATTGATACAGTAAATCATTAGTATTTGGCAAGGGATATTTAATTAGTTTCCTTATTTAACTTTCTATGGTCAATTACTATATATAATTTTTTCTTTCCAGAAGTATCTAACTTCTTAGATACTATTCAAATAGGTGACGGCCAAGGGAAATTAGCATTTCTAACTATTCTTTGTATCGATATGGAGTTCTGGCTATTTATATAATTTAGCATAAATATGTATTTCATTCTTTCATCCTGATGAAGTGCTAGATCCCATTAGTACACGTTAAAAGTTCATCGTTTAGGTGAAATATATCAGAATATGAGTTTACAAGGCTCTCTATGATGTGCTTACCTCTGTATACATATAGTTAGATTTATTTTCGAAATATTGAACTTTAACATTTCAGTGTTAAAGAAATTTTAGTTAGGTCTATTTTATAAATTATTTCTATCTATTTTTTCGACGTTTAAGGGTTTCGATATTTTAATAGATTTTAATTCATTAGTGGGATTTATAATTGAGAAAAGCGCGTAATTATTTCGCGCGGATGAAACACATTTTGGTATTATTAAATCTTGAGATCTGCTATAAGGTACCATTATGTCTCCATTTGGAACATTTAGAAGAATTTTAATTATTTGTTATGTTAGGCTCTGTCAATATATTTAATTCACATTGCGCGTAAATTTGCACCTTTTAATTTAAATATTTTAGATACGAGTGCTGCCGTACTATATTTTTCTGTATGCGCGCAATGTACCGTAGAAATTTTAAATGGATCACTTTTTATGGATTGCTTTAAAATACTTGAACGCTATTGTAAAATTTACAAAAGAATTTGTAATGTACCTGTATCTATTAAAACTTTCAAATTATGCTCCGCTAATATACTATATAGGTAATCCAAATTATGTTAAGTTCATTAATCAAACACTTGTGAGTTTATTTCTTGCGAAGCCTGTTCTAGAAAATTTCTAGTTTTGCGGTTCGGAATACTTCTGTTATTTATATGTAAGCTTTCATTAAATTATTATTTAAATTATAACTTTCATTTTAATTATTATTGTTTATTTTGAAATTCGTAAATTGTCGGGATAATCCCGCTTGCATATTGTTAGTACAAATACTCATAGGTGTTGGCTTATAATAATTTTGATAGCTATTTTTAGTTGGATTCCTATTTTGACTATAATTTATGTTTTGATACAAAAGGGGTTTATTTTGGAATTGAGGTACATTTATTTGATAATTTGGTTGCCAAGTTTCATTGATAAATAGTTCATTAGCATTTGTTTTAAAAATTTGATTGTTATCATTTACTTTATTATAATTCTTAAACTGCGGTTCTGCGTTTGCAACTGGTTATGATTTATAGAAGTTTTGTTTACAATGCGGCGTAAACGTTTAATTTTTATTAAAAGTATTTGTTTCATATTAAAAGTAATTTATTAACATATTTAAAGGTTGATGTAAATCAAATAGAGTCTTTACTCGCATATATTGTCCAACTGCGTCGTACACCCTTTGAATAATGCTCTTAAACTAGGATTTTTTAAGTAATTAACTAATCCTTTAGCTTCATTAATTTGAGATTTAGTCTTTATATACGAAGTTTGCAAATTATGACGCACTTATCGTAATATGCTTCAATTAGCGCATTTTTTAATGTATTCCAATCATCAATGAAACAACTGGGATATTTATAGCCGCTGGTCTCTGAATTACTGATAAAATTGTGGACATTAAATACTTGTTCTGAAAATCATTTGGGTCTGAAATTACGTAAAATGTTCGTACTAACTTTTGGCTTATTTTGATAAACCTAGACAGTAGTTCTGGGTTCCCGTAAACATCTGCTTCATTTGTTAATATTCCTTTCTTGGTTTGCCATTTATATAGTTTTGTTTGTGCTTTGGCCTATTCAAAAACTATTAATTTTATTGAATAGTTCATCAATTTGCATTTGCTATTTTACTTGGATATTATTTTAAATTCTTAGCTAGCTATTCTATATTTCGCAAGAACGTTGAGTAATTCGTCCCAATATTTGAAAGAAATAGAAGAAAAAAGCTACAAGAAAATACCAAGTCATCCAGGCAATATATAGTCGATGTTAAATCAGAATAGGATCAAACAATGTATTCAAATGGACCGCCCTTTAGTATTCGTAAAGCTGCTTCAAGACTTTGCATTAGAAAATCTACACCTAGTGATATTAAAGAACATAAGCTGGCAATCAAAGCAAGGATAAAACTGTCTACACCGAAATACAAAATTGATCAAGGAAGGCAAGCTAAATGTGGATTAAGAGAAATATATAAAAAGTGCACTAAAAAAAGTCTGATCAATGACGATGAGACATACATTGCATCAGACCCAAAGGACGTTTCCGGTAAAGAATATTATCATTCCCGTAATCCTCAAGAGTTAGAATATGAAGAAAATATAACTTGAAACTAAAGTTTTAAGAAGTGCATGAACCGGCATGCTATGGATGCATAGGTAAATGTGTCTAACCCATATATTCCAAGGGCTGCATTAATGGAGACATTTGTTTTCATGCATGTATTAAGGCACTATTGGTACGCTTTACCAAACGGCATTGAAATACAGTGAGACCTATTTTGGTCAGATATAACTATTTCTCACTATCTGACCAAAGTTAGTGAATACATGAGAAATGAAAACATCAACTTTATCGAAAACACAGACAACGCCCCAAATGTACCGTAAGCACGTGGAATCAAAAAGTTTTGAGCATTGTGTAAGAAAAGTAATCAATCTCATAGAGATCCGCCAAAAAATGAACGAGGATATAAACAAGTATGGGCAAATATTAGTAAAAATGCAGCAAGCAAAAGTGGAAGATCGATATTGAACAGGGTCTAAAGGTATATAAGTAGTAATGAATTAATATAAGAAAATTGTAATTGCTTATTCTGTAATTCTATAGTCTTTTATGCAATATTAAAGTTTGTTACAATAAAAAGTATTAAAGTTAAAGGTGATCCTTTTGATTCCAAACAACCCCATAGAAGTAAGTTGTAAAACTACAACCAATTCTACTCATAACTGTTGACTCAACTAAGCTTTAAAGTACAATGAAATACGTTTAAATACTATTTTTGAAAGCTAACGGGCGTTATCAACACTTATAGAACCAAAACTTGACAAGTGCAAATTTATTAAAACAAAATTTTCACTAAACTATTTTTATGAGGGATTACGAATATTAATATTTATGAAGTTATTAAGATTATTAAATCAATTTGTTGAAGTGTTACACTGGCTAAGAGAAACGTTGTTAGATCAAACCATCAAATCAAACAACATTTCAGAAAATAATACTGGTACATGATCTCTCAATTTTTGACAGGCTGACACTAGATTTTCATTACAATATTTGAATGAATCGATAGTGTAATTTTTATATAAGCTTGTGTTTCGTTGCAACTGAGTTTGACATTATCGACTGAAACAATCTGTGTAGTGAGAGCATAAAACGGAATTCAATATATACTTCAGCTATAGAAGAAAACCGTTTCAGTACAACTAACAACTTAAAGAGATTTCAAAGCATTTCATTGCGTTTTTAAAACAATACTATCTAACACACACATGCTCTTAAGTAAAACTCTTGTAAACCGACTACATCTATTTCAATCAAATTCAAAGGACAAAATCAATAACGCTGGATAATTTAGAGACACGAAATAAAAAAAATATATAAATTATGAAATTCATATGTAAAAATATATCCAAATAGAATAACTAACATTCATTCTGAATGTGAAATATAGATAGTATCAAATAACACATTTCTAATTCAGCGAAGAAAAAAAAATAGAAAAAAAATTAAATTATAAATATGTTGCAAAATTTAGTTTAGTCGATTAACAGACTTAAATCGGTCAATTGTGGCAGTATAATATCAAATTGGAGACATTTTGGTGAAACCGAAGTTGCTCATTCTGTAGTTTTAACTGAAAATGACGTGAACATTAGATGATGTTTAAGAATTTTTCACTGCAGTGCATCTATCAAATGTCAATTCGAGGACCGCGGTAGAAAAAATGGCTAATATGGAGGATGCACTGGACAAGAGCCTAAGTAAAGACCTACCTATGTCTACAGAGTTTTAGCCATTTCTTACCAGACAATTAGAAATAGAATGAGAAAAAAGTGTTTAGAATCTTAAATCTCCCCCGTGCATTAATTTAAACAATATGTTTACATTTTGCCCATGGACATGTTTTCGATATTGGAAAGTAGTAATTTTTACACACAAAATTAACGACAACTTGCCGCTTCTATTCTGCAGTGGATTAGGGTGAAAATGTCAAACCAATATATCTCTTATATAGAAATGAAAATAAAAATAAATCCTGAAAACATTTTTAACCATCTAGTTGCTATATTTCAATCGATAAAGTTAGAAAACACTCCTATAAATCATAGGAAAGGATCATGTAAAAATTATTCTAATAATTTCAGTGCACAAATTCAATGACATTGAAACGATAGTTGATGAGTCTCTAGATTTTCAGGAACCATAAAAAGGTAACAATATAGTATAGCAGATCCATGTGAATCACCTACAAATTAATGAGCAGAAGATAAAGAAGGTTTATCATTTGATTAGAAATTAAGGGATATCGAATACTGTAGAAGTGGAAGGAGGAAGATTTTAAATATCTAGAAAGTAAAGCATACATTTAGGAAAACGAAATCGATTAGGAAACTACGATGCTGGGCTCACTATTTAAATAAAGCCACAGCTATAGAAGTAGAAAGGCATGCGCAATATCTGGTAGTATCAGTTTCATCTACAACCCATAGCTATACAATACGAGTTCAACCATTGATGCCCGATGCAAAATTTCTTTCGCCTCTATGTTTGGTTTTAAAAGGGTAAAGTGGAAAGTTCGGACCAGTAGTAGAAGACAATTTATTGAGACCTAATAATACTCGTATTTATATAGAGGCATAGAAATCTGGAAAACCAACTTAAGGTATAAATGTTATGTAATTTACTTATTGTCATTAGCTTTACAAAGGCATCGCAAATTCCGTTCTTTATTTCCGGATCATTGTCAAACTTGGTTAGTAGTCACTTGGTTCCAGATATGGGTTGTAAAGGGAACAATTTAGTGATACTGCAATTTGAAGGCATCACCGTGTGTATATGTCAAAATTTTCATTTCGTATTCGGCATACCGCGATTTATGGAAGACTTCATCTTAGTAATAATTCCTTTGCCCTCAGCCACCTATCTTTCGGTACCTCTTTCTATGGTTCCCTCAGAAATCGCGTCCGTAGACGTTCCTACGAATGGTTGGCCTTCAATAACTTTACTCGTTAAATGGAATTATTTTGACTATTTGTTTATAGTGAAATAGGAAGAAGAAGGATCGCCGTAAATAGCATCCATGAGTTTTTCCTTTTTAAGAATTTTATCACCGCCAGATGTTGAATTGTGGCTTTCCAGAATTCAGCGTCTAAGTTATATTTAAAACTAGATGTTCTCGCAACACTAGCTAACGTACTACTAAAATTTCAGAGATCAAATTTTAGTTGTAGCGCTACGAAACATAGAACGGTAAGCTACCGGCATGAGACCTGTCCATACATATTCTAGCATATTATGTCGAAAACTTTTACAATTTACCAAGAATATTTTAAATTATACTAACATGAATTCAATTATTTAACGATCAAAACATCGTTTGTCAGCTGTTTCCTTCGGGCTCAGATAATTGTGTTTAATTTTTAATAGCATTAATCATGTGGTTGCGTCTTAATTACTACAAAGTTAAATTTTATAATTTATTTTCCCTGCAGTTTTATATATGTATGTTTATGCGATAAGATATATCTAGGTCAATATTAAACTTTACAGAATTATACCTTTATCTACACGTAATATTTATTTTAGCTACCATGATGTTATTATCCCTACTAAATTGTTGTTTAATCGCGTAATTTATTTATTTAGGAGTACGAAAAGATTTGTTTCTGACAATTTCAATTAATGTAACTAAATTCAGCTCTGTATACTTTTTCATTCTTCTTTCAATTCATATATCCCTAATTTAAACGATTTTGCTGTATTGCCCTTTACAGTTAAAATAAATATTATCCTTTAAAGTTTCCTTAAACTTCTTGTATTGTCTTATTTAATTTATAAGATACTTAATGATTTAAAATTAACTTTAATTTTGAGTTTTCAGTTTCAAGTAAATATATGACGGCTGTTTCTTTGCCGCTAGCCGTTACGTTGGTACGTGTTTTCACTAGTTTTCGTTTTTATATGCTTTAACTTGGAATTTTATTACTCAAGATAAATCAAAGGTGTAATTTCATGGCCCCTCTCTGTTACTGCGTATTAATCGAGCCGAATAATTATTTTAAATAGTTAGATCAATTTTATTGTATGACTTCTGGACTGGTAGATCGGTAATAGTTTCAACGAGTAAAAACTTTCACGATCTCTAATCATAATCGGTCTTTACCATTTGATACGATAAAAGAAAAAGAAACGCGTTTTCTTTTTGACCTCTTTCTAAAAAGTAATATATGTACACCGATTTAGTACAGAAAATATCGCAAAGTTCCCAGAAGCACAATCGGTTCAGTGTTATACACCATCTAGATTTTTTACAACTTCAATATGGAAGCAATGCTGATAAGTGTTATTCATTAGAAAAACTGCACCTTTCTAAATTATTTCTGACATAAAGGAGCAATCAAAAATCGGTTAGGGTAAGGGCCTAAACTTTATAAAAAGTTGTTATAATGTAAGCTCGATACGGCGGAGCGTTATCGTAAAAACAACTAACTCCATTCTTGATGTTGAGCGTAGATTTTTCAAGACCTGGACGACTTCAGGAAAATATTTTTGGATCTACCTTGCAGTAGTGGCTGTATTCTGACAATCTAAAACCATCTTATCCCTACCAACTACGCCGAAAAATCATGAGATTTCTTCATAATCAAACCTTGTTAGCTTAATAAAAATATAATTTATTAATTTGGATCTGCCGTAATTAACGTTTTAAACTATTTCTCCACACCACATCACTGGATACCGTTTTCGAGTTTTGGTTATATTGTGTAATGTATCATTTAGAAAAATATATAACGCTAGTGCCTTCATATTGAGATGGTTTCTTTTATCTGTTTGTATATTATATGGCAATAGTATTTTGTAAGATTTTCAACAGCGGCTACATCTTCTAAAATTAACACTCCCGCGGGTCACCCAAGGTGTAGATCATTCTCCAAGTCCAAATCGGATTGCTGAACATGTTTATATAGGCACTTAATAAAACTTAATACCCTACGGACCGGTATTGCAATCTCCGTTTAAATTTATCTGCTAGCTAATTACCTGGCTTACCATTGTACCAAATTCGTAATAACAATGTTTTCCATGGCAACTATCGACAAGATAAATTTAACTGGAGATTGAAATACCGGCACTTAATATATTTATAGCTGCTGATAATTATAAATATTTAACAATAGAATATTCGGTTGCATTAAGTATACACTAAAATGGTATAATGTATACATAAAATAGCGCTTATATTGTTCGATATCGGTAATCGACAGATCCGCACTTAGACAAGCGTCTCAATAGAGAGTATCGCTTATCAAGACAAATATCAATTATAACACAGATATATTGTGAACTACCCCAAATTAAACTTGTCGAACATTCGATTTGTAAAAATAACGGAATTATTTTGATTACCTGAGAAACCTAAATAAATAAATCTCGAGGCTCATATTACGAAGTAAAACTTATTCTAAGAAGAAATGTTAAATGTGTAAAAACGCAAAACAGTATAATTGTTGTTTTTCCAAAATATGTGAAATTTAAGAATAATCAAAATAGAAAAAATCAAACAATACATGGATATTGAAAATAAAAATATTAAATATTAGCCGGTAGGATTACTTTTTCCAATTATTACAAATGCGTTTTATCCTAAAATCCTTATTTTTAAATTTATCTTAACATTTCCTTTATCAGCATTTTAAAACACTTGATGTATCGAATAGTGCGTCATATTATATTTAAAGAATGTTTGATTACCTGATTTGGTAGTGCGAGCAATTAAAATAAATTACTATATTGCCTTGTAAAATTATACAATTATTAGGTTTTAGAATTTGTTGGTAACCAAACTGTTTCCCGCTTTTATTATTGATAATAAGCTTCAGGGATAAACCCCTTATATTCGGACAATGAATTTACAGTACCGTTAAAATCTTACCTATTTGTTTATACTTTTTTTCAATGTTTACTTTTATAAATTTGTGGGCCACACCAAAAATTTTATTTACGACATATGATAAGTAACAAAATATAATAAGTTCAATATGCTTATTAAATTACAAATTTAAAACAAATATACAAAAATTGCAATTAAAATTCGTACATCTACAAAATAAAAAAATAAATATACTACAGATAACATTACATAAACAAATACAATGGTCTGTTAGGATGAATACTTTTAATCTTTATTTTGCCTTGAAATAAGTCGATGCATAACTCTTGCTAAAGGGATCTAGACTGCAGGTATAAAAATGTAATTAAATTTAAATTTTACAAACTAAAGTGATGTTAAAATTTGGTAAAACTTCGTTTAAAAAATTGTTTTTAAAACTTCAAAAATTTTCACTTACGCAGTAAGATTTGATTTTTATATTATCACTCAATTGATCGATAATTTATATTCCTTCTATTTATGATTTAATTTCCGTGGCAATTAATGCTCTGGATAGTAACTCTTCGAGTTTTACTTCTTGTGAGATGCGCGATTTTCACGAAACTCCCGGTTTATAAAATTGAACTGAATTTTATAAATTTCTTGACGGTACCTCCGTAACACTTTAATTTGCTGCCGGTTATCAATCAGAGGTATAATACTTTTCAAATACTTGGATAAGTTAGAGAGCAAAGTATTTTTCGGAATTTACATATTTACCATCAAAATGATCTACTTGCGGAGCTGTCACTTTGTTTAACTTATTACCACGTGTACAACGTAAGTAAGATGATTTTTTTATAACGTTCTGCTTTTATAACTTTTTAAATTCATTTTCTGCTATTGCAGTGCCCAATCAAAGGATCTAAAATTTTAAACTGCTGATTGCGTGCAATGTTGGAAAACTGTTGGATTTTCGTTAGATCTTTGCGTCTGTTTCGCAACCTTCTCAAGTTTTACAGCTTAGATTAGTAAAATATATGACACCATAATTATCGCAAGATTCCTTGCTTTATGAGTTTACTGCTGCAAAACCTTTTCCGTATTGAAGATACAATTTGAATTTGTCCCTTCAATTTTTAGTTTATTTTACACTATGGATTTATATATCCAAACCTGCGTTTTTTTATAACGGAGCACACTATAAACTTTGATAAATATTTATTTTATAGTCCGTGAACTTCGTTTTTAACTTAGAAATACTGTTAGGTAATTTCTACTTAAAGTAACATTTTAGAAATTTGAAATAGGTGATAGCTTATTTAAACGTTCTAATGTGAGAAGTGAGTAAATTTTTAAATGTTAATTACAAGAGTCTAATAAATGGTAGGTTCAAAAAATGTTGTTCAATTAAAAGTCAATTTAGCATGTAGTAACAAAGAGTCTCGAAACTATACCGCTACAAGAGTCAAGGAAGCACTTATTTGATTCTCCATAACTTTTTTGATAGAAATGTTATGTAGAGAGAAGAAGATACTTCTAAATGGATTATATTTTATTGTACTATATTAACCAAAGAATTGTATTTATAAATATCTCCAAAAACGTGTTTAACGTTTTTTAAAAGGTTCAAAACTGAAACGAACAAATATAAATTTAGTCTGTGCAATACTGTGCTATTAGATAAAATAGAACTCACTAACTCGTATATCTTCCGTCAGCACAGATAATTTGTTGGCGATTTCAGGGTATGCTTAGCATGAGTTTTGAACGTCATTCTGACGTATCTATCTAATTGTTCAATTAGGGTTTTTATTAGCTGTTGAAAAGTATAAGGTAAGCTATCCAATGTATGCTATTAATGCTTTATAGGATTTAAGACGGCTTAAAATTGGCCAATCTATAGTTAAAATATCTTATTCTCGAAGAAGGGCCGTAGTTACAGCTGCAATATGAGGCTTTGTTTTATCTCACACAAAAAATCAATCTATACCGCACCAAGTAGAAAGAACGTGTTCTTACATGACCCAATTAATATATCACTGGTGTTAAGATTTTTTGGAACTATTATTAGATTAATGTATTGGTTTGAAATTTTCGCCCTAATCCACTGCAGAACCGAAACGGCGAATTGGCGTTAATTTTAACCCGTCTGTAAAAATTAGTATTTTCCAATATCGAAAACATGTCTATGGGCGAAATGTAAACATATTGTTTAAATTAATGCACGGAGGCGATTTGAGGTCTTAACGCCCTTTTCTTATTCTATTTCTAATTGCCTGATTGCACAAATTCACTCCATGAGCTATTCTAAGCGCATCTTGAACATATTTTGAGTGAAAATATATTTTTAATATATTAAGGGAATTGCTGCGAAATATATTAGCGTTTTCAACAAAAGATCAGTATCAATGCGTATTTTGTATTTATCTGTTATATAACTAACTATATAACTATATAAAATTTCAAAGGTGCTTTAATACACAAGAATTAATAATAGATGTTGATATATGTATATAAAAAAATAATAAAGTGTAAATGAAATAGTTAGTATCTACTCTGACCAGGTATCAACTTTGAACAATTGTATTCATAGCTTAAGGTACATTTTTATGTATTCTAGTGACTGGCCTACGTTTATTGTTGTACTAGCTACATTTCTTAATACATAAAATGCAAGGTCGGTTTTATTTATACATATAAGGTCACATATATTTATTACTTACATTGTAAGAAAAAATTACGTTAACCTTTTTACATGCACTATGCATTTTCTTGTATTTTGTGATCTATTGTATGTGTATATAATATAATAATATTGCGCAATACATATTAAATTATTATAAATAATTTGATTTAAATAAACGGAACACAGTGTAAAAGAAATACCTTTATTCCAAAACATATTTTAAGTAACAAAAATATTTCGCAATGTTTTCATTAAAGTAAGTACTTGCATTTTATAGTCTATCATAATATTATACTAGAGTGCATATTATAAAACGCAAAATTTGTATGTATTAAACAGTATTACTTGTAACATCTATCTTTTCCATAATTGCTGGATAGAGATTCTCTCTATCAAAGGAATACTGTTTTATACTTGTGTAGTCACATACGAAGGTATCTTGTCTCTATTGCATCTGCAATGGTACAATTGTTTTGTAAACATAGGCGTATTTTAGTAAAAGCTGTTTATAAAGTTTTATCTGATTCGATTAATTCAAATAGGAGGTCTATATTAAAATATAAATTTCGGCTATCCCATTTTTATTGCTCCATCTAAATTCCCTTTTTACCACTCTGATTTGAAGAGATGGTTTGCCTTTATCAAAGTAATGGAAATGTATAGGACCTAATCTAATATCAGTCTTAATCTCACTGAACAAGATTGCACCCTGAAAATTCACTGCATTAAATATGGACGCCCCACCTAGGGTGATCAGAGGGCAGAAACTCCATTTAAAATAATTTCTCATGAAAACGTAATAACGGCTAAACTTTATTTTCGTCTTGTTTATAATATATATATTTAGTATATAATAGATATATCTCATCAGAATATATAGACATATTTGTTAAACGGACGGATTTAGTGTACTTTATTTCCTTAAACGTGCGGCTGACAAAGAAATTACTTATTTTTGTACAGGCTGTATACTTGGGGCTACAAATACTTTTCTGATCTATAAACAAACTTTAAATTAGCTAAAATATTGAAAGTATGGTGTATTTTACTCCCAATTTGGTACGTCACTGGGATAATATATACATTAGTGAAAAGGTCTTGAAAATAAAGGATAGTGCCAATTGAATTTTTTTCCTGTCTGTGCTTGTTTTAGAAATATTTGGAAAAAACGAATTTTTACCTCAATGGCTTCAGTTGCTGATAAAAAAATATGTGTCGATTATTTTAGTCTCCAGTATATCTATGCAAAGTTTCAAAAGAATCGAGAATTCACATTAGGGGAGGTTCCTTTAATTATCACATTTTAAAGATTTAGTTAGACGTAAGTACAAAAACCATTATTAAGTTAGCATTCAAAATTAATCATTGCATTGGAAGTACAGAAATTGTATTTATTTACCATGTAATTACTTATTATTAAGTTAGATAACTAATAAGTACATTTTTACGACACATTACTAACTTTTGACAAGTTATATCTGCTATTCTAATTTATCCTAATTGTAAGGTTAACAATAACAAACATTGAGAAGATATTTCCATTACGACAATTGTACTACCACTAATAATTGCTAAAGCAATTCAAGTAGTATAAAGTATTTGATGAATTAATGCGAATTTCATCATACTTTAATGGTTTCAGCTAATTATGTATATTAGAATATATTTTATGTTTGATAGCAAAACATTTCATTGTTAATCTGCAGCATATACGAGTATAATATAATAGAAAAGCATTACATAAAATTTGAGTAAATATTTATAGAAGTTTAATAATAAAAATTTCTCGTTAAGATTACAAATACCTGAAAAATTGCATTTTAGATTAAAGTAAACACCCGTATTTATCATAATGTAAAAAAATCTTGAAGCAGAAAGATAAAAAGGCAATTTGCAACTAAATCTCTAGGGAAACTCAAAGGCAATGAAAAATTACTTAGATAAACTACATCGAAATACACATTTATTTTGAATTTAGAATCTTAAATTTAATATATAAAATCGATATGTCAAACTTAATTTGGACCATATTTTAAATAAAGAAATATTTTTAGACTATTATTCAGTGATGCTTTTGTGCCTCCCAAACTCAATATTTCGGCATTGTATTTTTAAGAGCTATAAAATAACATGACAATACACTACCCTATACTACTTTTGGATTAGAGAATGAATTGAAATTGATAAAAACTTTACATAAAGCATCAGCGAATGCAAATTTTTATTATTTAGTAATTTTATTATTAAAAATTAATTTTTTCTTGTCTTTATTTTACAGCTAAAATAAATTTTCTCTGTACTAATTAATAATTTACTTATTCATTAGCATAACTGCCGCTAATATTTGAAATACTATTATTTAAACAATATACATTCAATTTGACAATTTATTATTTCTACCATTTTTTATACAGGCAGATCTGCTACCTTTGGCTGATTAGTTCAGAATAAGATGTAGACTTAGATTTATACGAACGATCATTGCTTTTTTACACACTTCTTCTGAGTCTTTGTTATGTAAAGCGAAAATTATAATACTGAACGTATCTAGCATCAATTTGATTTATGTCAAATGCTTTACAGCCTTAAATATAACAACTACGAAGCAGAAAATGAGCTAAGGAGTAAAATAGGAGTGCTGCTTATTACCGTACTATTTCATTCGAAAACTGACAAAACGAAATATGGGCCGGAACTAAACTGTTGCCGCAATATATGAGATCAAGATAATTAAACATTGCTTCTTACAATTAATTCTATGAATATTAAAATATAGTGGCATTTTGCGAACTGCTCACCTTTGAAATTCTTGTAATTTACTAATACTATTTTCACAATTAATTTTTTACGACCGCTATTGCAATATTACATTTTTACAGCTTTCACATATTTAATTTTTAACAATTAATAAATACTAAGGATTGTTCTGCTATTGCTACTTAAAGTGGAAATAGTGTGACTGAGCATTTTAATCAAATACCAAGATATTACAAAACATCTTCGACACATTGATAACTAACATCAAGGACAAGTTAAAAAATATTTTTAGGCGAAAATAAATAATTGTGTAATTTTTGTGCAGGATATAAGAATAATAGCCAAAAGTACTTCTATGACTGGTAAAGATTGTTTTTAATGTTTCTATCCTTTACAATTTCCAAGATACGCGCCCAATTTAATACCCCCTTCTTATTGCGTTACCCCTAACGTCAAATGTGTTTAAGTTTACACCTTCGCGCCAAAATCCCGTAAGTGTCCTTGGCATGCGGCAGGTAGCAAAAATTTACTATCATATTTTATAATTTGCGCCTATGTATTTGACACCGAATATAAAAAAAACCTAGTTAAGCGAATTACATGAAAGAAACACTGTTTGATACCAAACTTTGATAATACTAATCATCTATATTTACTTCAACGTTAACCGTCTGATGATGACTAAAATGTAATTCACCGGAAGGATTAAGAAAGTGATCAAATACAGATGAAAAAATGTGGAAGAATCTGAAATACATTTATACACCGAAAAATGCTGTGAATCAACTGCCAAACTATCTTGCCTGGAAAGATAAAAACAAAAAAGTTAAACGCCAGCAATTCAATAAAGGAAATTCTTTAATTCATTTACCTAGTGTGATTGGGGAAGCTGGGCAACATGTAATTGCTCTAGAATTCTGCAAAGGCTTTTACGCTTATGATATCATTTCAAAGAAACATATTAGCTTTGTAAAACCTAAGCTTACTCCCGAACATAACACAAATAAGACAAATATCAGAAATAAATGCTTTAATCGACCTATTGCACATAGCTGGTATTATACAAGGAACTCGTAAGATTATGGAATATTTCTGAAGAACAAAAAGTAATATCATTGAAGCATTCCGGTTGGTGTTTAATAACATGCGGTCAAACCTTTGAAATGTATCGGGTTTGATATTATACAGTATAGTTATTAATTTATAGTACTGAACACTTCAAACTTCTTTCACATAAAATAATATGTAATAATAAATTAATACTTAAGTTTTAGCTTTACGATTAACATGTTCTAAGAGCCTTCCATTGCGTTGGACGCACACTTCGTAGCGTTCTTGTATATTTGTGACCATATTTGAAAATATTTTCTCTTATAACTATTGTATTGTCAACGGAGGGTTATCTCTGAAAACCCATAATTTCAGCATATCCCAAACAAATGCATCTAATGTCGTTAAGTCCAGAGATTGAGATAGAAAAGAAAAATCGGTGAAACGTGAAATCACATTGTTTCCAAACGCCTCCCGCAGAAAGGTTCTTGTTGCCTGTGCTGTGTGGCACGTTCCCCGTCTTGCTGAAAAAACTGGTTACCGAAGGATAAGCTTCTTGCTCTGCAAAACTTCCAAAGGTCATCTACAAACAGTGTGAGAGTTTGAGCAATATAGCGCGCTTGATTAGCTGTTGTTGGACGTCCGTTTTTCTCAATGAAGTAAGGCCCAATAATTCCTCGTCCAGAAACTACGCACCAGATGTCACATTTTCACTATGCAACGGTATTTCTTGCACTTCTTCTGGTCGTTGGAAACCTAGAAATCCTTTGTTATACCCATTTACATGACCCAACAAATGAAAATGGCATTCGTCACTATACCAGATGTTACTGATGAAACTGGGATTGTCATATTACAAAGCAAGGATTCTAGAACAATATTCGAGTCTTGCAACATAATCACCCATTCTCAATTGTTGAGTCATCTGCATAACGTATGAACATGCTTTAAGTTGTTTCAATATCTTCTGAAAAGTCCTCCTGTTCATATACAATTTTGCAGCAGATTTCCCTTGACTACGACATGGTGAGTCCATAATTTGGCATGTTGGTATCCACTGTCTCTTTTCGTCCAGCTTTACCTTTTCCTTGGTGTAGCACACTTCCAGTTCTTCTAAATTTGGGTATAATGTTCAATGCAATAGCATTACTTGGTGACTGTTTATTAAAATTCTCTGAAAATTGTTCGCGGACGAATTTAATGCTTGGACCGTTTTGTCTGCCTAAACCGCATGAGCGAAAATAATGCTCAACTGAAAATATTTTTTCTTCAGTAAATAACATTATTTATGAACTTGCAAACATATTATTACATCTAACTAAAACCAAACGTCAATGTTTATGTCAAATAACACTGTCAATTGTTAAAGGTTTAAACCAAAGTAGACCTACCATTTCAGTACTGTAAATTAGTAGCCATATTGTAATAACAAGAGAACGAAGGAAATTAGCGGATAACCTTGCCACAACGCGCGACGTTTTTGCACTTTTTATCAACAGTTCTAAAAAATTACTACGAACAATTACTACAATCGCTAAAATGCGCAATCGTCTTCTGTGCAATAATTCCGTCCAAAACTGCAAAGTATGAAAATTTATGATTCTAAAATCTCTTACATCACAATCGATATGCGCATGGCGAAACGAGGTACACAAAGGTCACTCGCTTGGCGTATAACAGGGATAGAAACATTCAAACACCATAAAGTAATACCGGGAATAACGTTGGCACCACCTTATTCCAAGACGCAACTGTCAGGAACGTTCAGATCCTTGTAGATGCTAAATATTCTTAACTGAATCGGAACGGTAACTCTCCAGATTAAGTAACAATCTTTAATGCTAAATAGAATAACATCAACGGTACACAAATAATTAACACAGGTCAGTGCATGGGTCTGTGTGTGTGTGTGTGCCTGTGAACACGATACCTCGAAAATCAAAGGTTCTAGAAAAATAAAATTTTATATTTAAGTTTCTATCCATTGTCGCACGCGGTCGCAACAATTTCATTAAAATCGGAAAACCAGAAGTCCCACCTTACTCTTGTCATTTTTTGTTTTTTTGAGATTTTTTGAAATCGGCTATAACGATTTTTTTAAATTTACTATAGTACTTAGAAATCTAATGCCCTTTCATATAATCTAGGCGATTTTTCACAAAATTTTCCGTAAGTCGAGTAACTGGAAGTACTTTCGCCGTTAACTCTGAATACAATAAATATGAAACTAAAAGCCCTAACTAAATGAAAATTTCTATTTTGGTTCATAATTTCCTTTTCCTGCAAAATAAAAAATTTGGTTAAAATCAAATAACCGGAAGTACCACTTTATTTCTGTCATTTTTGATTATTTTCCGAATTCTTCATTTTCACGGTTTTCTTGAAACCCGCTGTAACGATTTTTTTTAAACTTAGTATATTGCTTAGCTACCTAATTTATGTTTATGTTATGCAAGGAGTTTCTCTAATAAACTTTTGAAAATCGAGTAACCGGAAGTACTTAGGGTATTAGTTGTGAACAACGTATCTCAAAAAATAATCGTTATATGACAATCAAAAACTATATTTATGTTTTATATCTTCTATACATGAGATGTGAAGAATTTAGTTGAAATCTAATGACCAGAAGTGTCACTTTATTCTTGCGGTTTTTAGGTTCTTTGCGATTTTATCGAAAACGATTTTAACAATTTTTTTGAAACTTACTACAGTTCTTTTGTCCTTAACATCCTTTTACGTGAACTTAGAGTTTTTCCTGAACAAATGCGTTGAAGCGAGTTATCAGAGTAAATCTCTGGAGTGAAGCAGGGTTTTACTCTCCAGTAACTTGGATCAGTGACCGTTAGAATTATAGTTCCCAAAATAAATGCAAATAATATTTTAATTATTTCTGAACATCTACATATTTGTATATCTATGTAGGTAAGAGAAAGTCGTGTGTTGTCTCACCAAATTTTTTTAAATACTTTTTAGCATTTTTTACAATTTCAAATAAATAGAATAATTACTTGTTATCATACAATTATTATATTAATTATTTTATTTATATTCAGTTTTATCTTTACCTCTATAAGATTTAATGTCAACATTATAAATTGAATATTTGTTCAATCATGGAATATTTTCTTTTATTCCAAATGCATAAAATAGACAAATATGGCGCTAAAGAAAGGTATACGTTTTCTTGAATTATAAACATTTTTGTGTAGACACTTCTAATGTTAGAAATATTCATTTGAGTGTCCATAAATTTATTGAAGTTACATTATTCTATTGTAAATGGTGCAATTTCTCTCACAATAAATAAGACAAATGTGGGCTATGTAAATACTATTTGATAGCACAACTATGGCTTAATATGTTATAAAATTTACTTAATAATTTATTGCGGTGAACGTCTACAGAGTGCAGCGAATATGCATATTCATTAAAATGCAATTTTATGAATGTAACAAGCGTTATTGTGAATATTTCAAGACCATCTTCCGAAATTTAGATTCAAGAAATAGTTTAACCATAAATTTTAAATAAGCAAGTCCATTCTGTCAGAGTTGCATTAAACTGTTTCTCATGTTTTTAAAATCTACACGCTGTAGGTTAAAGATTTTATAGAAGTTTCTGCTGTTACTGTTATATTGTACAAAAATAAATTGTTTTTATAGTAAATGGAATCTAAAATCGTATGCCTTATAATATAAACATCATTTGCAATGTTTTCAGAAACAAGCGCCTGAAATAAATAAACTTTATAAACGTAATTTGCAACCTCTATGAGCACATGTACGTCTAGAACATTTAGGGCCAGTATTACAGTATTGGTTTAAACTTGAGTTTCTCTAAGCTTCACTTTATTCCTATAGAAACTATTGTAGCAATTAAACTTAGTTTTAGTAAATTCAAGCTTAAACCAGTACTGTAATACTGACCCTTAAGAGTGAGAAATGTAAGCTTGAATTAATTTCTCGTTAAACTGAAATGAACGATTCCTACGGTACTGCCATTTCTTAGCATTCAGTTTCTTACAATTTGGACTAAACACGCTTAAAATGGCTCAAATTATAGAGTTTAATATACTTCATAGCGAAGCAAGCATTCCGTTTTTATCCGTTTAGTTGTGCAAAGGAATTATTATGGGTAGATTCTATAAACAATTCTCTAGTCAGACAGTTCCTAAACCTAAAACTAATAATATTAAAAATTTTGCTTTTACCAAACAAATGTCGTGCCCTATTTTCCTTTTCTGTGACCTTAGACGCTAGTTTCTCGTAGAAGGACACTTTAAGAACGCTTAGACTAAATACCACAAGACAAGACTTCGCACCATTTAACTCCGTCGGATTGAGTTAGTTGTATGGGCACTAAAATTATTTAGTACTATGTGTGACTAAACTATCATCTTCGGATCGAAAAGTCCTATTGAATTCGGTCCAACAGTTATATATTGGATTAAAAATTAGCGAAACTTTTCTCGTTTCAACTGCTTTTCTAACTTTATTGCCCTTCTTAAATTCTGAAACTTATCTCTCCTTCAAAATATTTACAGTTGAGTCAATTTTATATTAGTAATTGGTAATCAAATCTATGGTCCTTCACATAAAAATATTTCACCATCTTCGATGCTAAATCTGTACCTAAAATCATTTAGTTATAACTGAAGTAATTAGCCGTCAACAATTGCTGTATATACGAACCATAAAGCGTGTTCAAATTAATTGTCACAAAATATGTTTGTTAAATCAGTGCTGCATGCCATAACTAGTTGGCGCGGCCGAAAATATTTATTTGATTCGGCAAAATAAATGCTACATTTATTTTAAATAACTTTCATCGCTCGTTATATGGTTTCCTTAATGTCTATCGAATAACCTCGTTTCATCCATGGCAACAACAGGGTTCAAAAATCATCATCTTCGTGAAAACAGACGCAGATGTAGTGCACTGCTTCCTGTCTTCTTCGCTTTTGACCCACATTCGAATGTTTGGAAGTCTATTTTCTTCATATGCAAATCGAAGCGAATCATGTGATCAACAGTTTCATATGAAATCTTTAGCGTCTCAGATATATCTTTTATCCCAATCTGATAATATCATGTTGTGAACTGCGTAGATATTTTCTGGGGTAAACACAGAAATCAGCCTTTCATGTCTCTCATCAACTTCAACTAAAGGTTTACCTATTTTGAAAGAGTTTTTACGGTTTCATGCGAAGAATAGACCATCTATCAGTTTAAAAATAAGTTCGAAAATCTCGCTTTTACTTAATATTGTTAAAAACAACTACTTAATGATTGTTCGGTACTCAATTTTTATGATCTTCATAATTTCGGTCGACATGAGCTGTCCTATTACGTATCATTGCATTAACTTTCCACAGTAAAATATTCCAACGATAATTAAATAAGTTGTTGTTAGTTTCCGTGGTAATAAGTATACGCTTAAATTTACCTAGGAAAACTACGAGAGATGTTACACCAGCGTACGATGCTTTTGCTACAGGTGTTGCGTCGATTCAGAGTTTTAGTACAGCACTTTTTTAACTAAAGGAATTAGTCAGTTTTTAAATTTTATATACAGCTAATAATTATTGTAACCATGTAAGTCAAACTTCCATTTTACGAACTTCTATATAGCAAATTTCTCTATATAACGAACTTTTGCAATGTACGCTACTTTTTTAGTCAAAACTATACACAAAACCGTTTCTAAATAACGAAGCAAAATTTATACGTAACGAAATTTTTAAAACAAATTAAAAGTTTTTGGTAAATGTCATATACGTACCCACATCTTCAAAGGAGTGGTATTTAAAAATCAAATCCTTTTGCTGAATGCAAAGGAATTTCTAAGTGAAACTTCTAGGAATAGAATTTAGTAATTCTTCGTTTAAGCATCTAAAAATTACCTAAATACTTTTATTAAATGCAAAGGAGTAGTAGGCTAAAGAGGGTTCTAGATCCAAATAGGATCAAGGTTAGGTAAATGATCCTCTTTCACAATTGGGTCAAGGTCAGATCAATTACTCTCCCCCATAATTTAGTCAAGATTGGGTCAATACCGTCCATAACTGGGTCAATTCCAGCTCAATGACTGCCATAATTGGGCCAAGGTCGGTCCAATGACCTCATCCACATTCTGTTCAAAGCCCGGCCAATGACCACTTCCATAATCAGGTCAAGGTGAGATCAATGCCACTTGCATACTTGGGTCAAGATTAACTCTTCCTTTAAACTATTCGTTGCGTTACCGTTTTGTGACGCTGCGTCAAGTTTTTAAACAAATCATTGTGTTAAGCGTTTGAAACGTTTTGTTATAAGTTTCAAACGTTCTGTTAAACGTTTGAAACGTTGTTTTAAACATTTGATACGTCGTATTAACCGTTATAAACGAAGTGGGAAGAGGTAGTGCACCTAGAAACGTTTTTAAATTTCTAGTTTGGCTAAAAACAAAGTTATTAATAATTCTTCTTTATTGACTTTTTTATTAATAGATGAAAGCAAAAATAAAACATATAATTTAGTAGTGTGGTCCTCTGCAATTTGATAAAGGCCAGGTCAATGACATCCACAATTGGGTTGAAGCCAGCTCAATGACCCCTCCACAATTGCGTCGATGCCAGGTCTATAACCCTTCCACTATTGGGTCATGTTCAGGGAGGTGATCTCCACATTTGGATTGAGATTAGGCTAATGACCCTTGTCTACAATTAGATCAAGGTCAGGTGAATGACTTCCATCACTGAGTTAGTTAACAAACATTTGGTGTCTACAATTGTATGTTGATCAATCATTATTCCTGCAATATGCTTGCCGTGCTTGAACCCCCACCGGTATGAGTTGAGGTTCACTGTTCCCATTACTCATCATATGTGACTCACATTATTGTAAAGATATATAAGGGCTTACATCTGAGATATGGTTGTAGTTTGTTAACAAGTAAGTCTTACCTTTACTAAATATGGAAAGTGTCTTTGATATAATTCAGAACGCTAAAGTGAAAGTATTTCAACAAAATAGTGAGAGGATAGAAAAGAAAATTGCTCATTTTCCATTATAGTGTGAGAATTTATACTTTTTAAATAAATCAAAGACTAAATATGTTACTATTGGAGTGTATCCGGATAGTGAACTATTAGCTGTTTTGAAGCTCAGTAGTATGAGTAATCAACAATTAATGTTAATAGATAGTGATTGCAGAACGATAGTGGAGAATATGAATGTCATAATTCAGTATTTTGAAAGTAATAATGTGGATATGTGATCACCCATTAAAGCTGTTTCGAAAACAGTTCTCTTTAATCGAATGGGTCACTCAAAAGTTATAGTCATTGAAGATAATGATGGTAATCAGATTTACTTAGGTCGAGAGTCATTCGTAGAATTACGTTTGTTATTTGTAATAGAATGAAAATTAGCTGCAAATACTAGTCAAGGTTTTAAATCGTTTTACGATAACCTATTAAAAAGTATTGTAGATTTACCAAGTGATCCTAAAGTGAACGTTATGATCATTATCGAACAATGTAGAGATGTACAAGGTGAGGAAATATTGTTATTGTTGTAGATGTTGCATTACATTCCTGAAAAAATTACTGCTGATTTTGACGTTGTTAAAGCATCTGAATAATAAGTATTAAAAAAGTTGCAGTGGGGATGTAAATATAAATATAGAAAGCTACAATACAATTATATAATGTGTAAATTATTCAGTAACAATGTGGATGTGTTACACAGCAGAACATTGGACGGAAGCTGTAGATAAACGCACGTCCATTGAACTATTACAACAAGAATTTTAAGCATTAGTATTGGATGCTGAGCATGAAGCGGATTATAGATTTTGGGAGTTTAGTGCCGAGTATTGTAGTAATTTAGTGAAAAGTATACTAAAGGTGTAAAGATTTGTAACGAATATCTAGAAGGAGAAGTGTGTAACAGATGTTAGATACAACAGTTATGTAGTGCGGATTTAAAAGGATTTACTCATCAACTTAATCCGTTTTTCCCTAATGACGAAAGTGGTATTACAAATTCTGAAGCAAGTAGCGAAGAAAGAGAGGAAAATACAGAAGACAGTATAATTGAAAAGGAGCAATATAATAATTACAGTGGTAATAATTAATAAAAGCAAAAATCAAGTGCATTATATGGTGGCATGGTCGTATGCGAAAAGGAATCTGGCAATCTGTATTATTGGACACAATACGATTTGAAAGGAGAGAGAAAGAATGTGATAATAGTATTTCACCTATTTTAAATGTTAATCATAGAGCAAAGATTTATTGTGAGCGCTTTTCAGAACTGTATATAAGAGTGATAGTTTTATGATGTTTTTATTAATACCAATTGTTATTGTAGCTTTACTTGGTAAGCTTGAAACAGTTTAGAGTAATAATGCATTTTAAATAGTATTATATTGAAATGATATGTATTATTTATACGAAATAAACTTCAGCGGACGTCGTTGGTATTAATTTATAAGTATTTATAGGTAGATATAATTTATTAAAAATCATAACATTACATTGCATATTGATTGTATAGAAAATATACATTTGATAAAACACAGATATAAAGTGATTTCAGATAATGAAAGCAAGCTACCTTATTTGCTGTTAGTGCTGGTTGTTCTCCTAGTTCGATTACAGGTTGAGATATGTATCTTCGTATGTAAGCAGCTTTTTCGGACCCTTTAACATAAACGGCTTCAGCATCTTGGGTTGCACGACGAAGAACGTCTAGAAAAGTGTACACTGGTGTAAATCCTTCGCTCCAATCGATAATATGTTAGTTATGCATTAACCAGTGCACTTGTTCTTTATATTCATAATCCAAGTCTGATAATGAATGCAGTTGTTTGAAAATTGTATGATATATCACTGAGCCGTTGTAAATAGCTAGTTCCTTAGGCATGAAGCTTGTTTTTGATGTTTTAAAGCTTTGAATGTCAACTACGTACATGATGACTGTAAAAACTCAAGTGATAGGTATGGTGGCATGAAAATATATTTATGTATTTAGGATTGTCGCACCCAATTAGTTAAATTGTTGTAATTTGCTACGCTATCATTTAGAATTAAGCAATACACCATTGTTTTGGGTGGTATATTGGTATTTGTATCGATTTCTATTCTTAATAATACAGCTTTGGATTGCATTGAATCTTTTTGATTCGAACAATGAATTACTACAAGGAGTACTTTAGATTTAAAATCTTGTGGTGATAGCAGAGATTGATTGTTTTTCTCGTAATATGAAGATTGGAATTTAGAATACATATCATATAATGTAACGAATTGGTTGTTTCCGAAGTTGATATTAAGATTATTATATGGATACCTTTCGCTGTTGAAATAGACCCTGATGTTTTGAACATTACAGTGATCAAATTTATTCGTGTCTTTTTAACTTGGTTTTCTCGATCCGTTTAAAATCCAATCACAATGTATCGCGATGATTCTAAAGTAGCTGCAGTTGTGATAGCCCACGTGTGCTTAGTGGTTTCTTGCATAGCGGGATATATGTGAGTTTCCCAAGTTCTAAATGCAACTTGTGTTTCCATATTCTTGTCAATGTATTTTGTCAAAGCTAGTTGTTCAGCAAGGCCGACTGTTATATGTTATATGCGGTACTTTCCAATATATTTTATCAATACGAACTTTAAGAGCTTCTTTTTCAAAATATAATAGTGCACCATTGTCAGAATTGCCTCGCAGTAACACTAACTCTTGTCTAATATTCAAAATAATTTTTTTGTAATCTTCAGCGAATCCTAAGAGCGTGTTTAAAGGTATACATACATTAGAATTTCCAGAACTATCCACTATCTTAATATTACCGTTAGTAAACCAACCGACACTTTGAAGTTTCATATTGTCAGTGAAATTATATAATATATAGCCCTACATTGTTGAAGTTATGTCCGTTCGTGTTGTGGAATCAACCACTATACCATTCATTTTATAACAAATTCCACTAAACAAGTAGGCGATACTATTGTTAATGTACTTTGCCTTGCAAGATGGAGTGTTATCATCTTTCAGTAGTTAACCCTCTACATACAAAAAACTTTTCGACGGTAGAGTACACATATCTTCTTATATTGGTATGCAAATTTCATCGTTGTTTTGGAAACGAGTAGTATGCGGCTGATTAGTATCAATTTGGATTTTGTCAGTAATGTTTAATATATTATTCATTGCAATAACGTGAATCCAAGTGAACAAGGGAACGCTTTATTCTTTTGTGTTAACGTTTGCTTTTTGAACCTTTCTAACGATTTTGAAAGAGTAATATGAATCTGTATAGACAACAGTTTGATTGCATCTAAACAACATTGTGGAGAGCTTTCAAATGAAGTCCGATCGTGATCGCTTCACCTCGAAAATTAACAGGACTTTTATATTGATCTAATACGTTAAGGATGATTTGTGAATTCGCATTAACGTTGATTGGTAAATAAGTTACATAGTCTGGTACTTCGATAATCTTGTAACCAGGTGGAACGCTCGGAAAAAATTGATATATTGAGTGCGCAACGGTCCCACTTATATAATTTCCAATTATAGCATTACAATCGGCTAATATGGAATTTACATTTAAAATTTGAACGGGATATCCAGAAATATGAGTAATGTTAGGTAGTAACATTTATTGTTTGAAACCTAACAGTTTCTTAATCGAATGGTCAACAAAATCCCATGCTATAATTGATGATTCCAGTGTATTATTATTCGCCCTGCTCTTTACACATTCACGAGATCTTCTATCGATCTAGGAATTGACGCAGTTGTTTGTGTCTGAAACTTCGTAAGATCCCTCAGGTATAGGAATAAACTTGTTTCTAATTTTAAATTGATTATTCTTAGTCGTTATGTTTGAGATAGTATTGAAAGTTTAAAATTTTGTCAAACCCACAACATATTCCTTTTCCACATCTAGAATTATAGGGGGATTAAAATTTGCTTTTAAAGCAGAGTAATTATCGGTGGACGTGAAACTGTATGACATACCGTTAGTAATATTCGCAAGATACTGAGAGAAGCTTATATATATATATATGTATAAACTTCAATACTAAGTGACAACAATTATAAGAATTAGATCATTGTAGTTTATCGAAGTTATACAACATATTCTTTACAGTACCTTTGCTGTACAAATAATGAACTAGTTCCGGGGGAGGTTTAACTCGACCAAAGCTATCGAAATATATCACTTTATTATCATTTTTCACATAAGTTGTCCATTGGGTGCCATATCCAAATTTACCATCCAAATTAACAAAAGCAGATTCATGTTTATGTGTTTTTCGCGGGAAAGTGTTCCGCATAGATACTCCGCAAAAATGTGGAATGTTTAAAAGTTTAGCGTAATATTTTAAATCAATATTGATTAATGCACGAGATGGTAGTTTTATTGAAGTCTTTTACAATTCCAACCAATACGAAATCCCCTTTTATATAGTGTTAAGTATAGTCCTTTTCCAATTGCAGTGTCTTCCATTACTCTATTATAATTAAACTATATATTGTTCAACAGATAATACATTCCAATTACAGGACAATAAAACTACTAATAACATATAAACATATATAACATCCATAAAAAGAGAAAGAAAACTGTAAATCTAAGTGTTTGAGTGTACAGGTATATATATATATATATATATATATATATATATATATATAT